>CANSGD010001471.1:0-123170 GCA_947645195.1 Patellifolia procumbens | reverse complement strand
CGTCCGTCAAACTTTAACGACTCTTATTAATTAGTTTATTAGCTTAGTTTTCGACATATTCGGTTACTTAATTCCCAAATAACTTTCTTAGCCCTAAAACTCTCTCAAACACTAGTTTACCCCTTGTTTTATTATTGAAAATCGAATTCATCAATTAGTTCAAGTAATTTCTTTGCGGCCTATTTCCTTTAATCTCATTGCTTAGTTTTTAAAGTTGAATTTATTGAATCTAATTGCTTAGAATCCATGGTTAATGAGTAGTTCATTATCTAGGGTTTGGGCGAAAGTATGAATTAAGGGCTTAATGTAGATTATCTATGCTTTTTATGATTCAATTGTTTGTCTATGCATTGAATGTGGTGTTTTGACACCCTAGGATAGATCTTGATCACGTTTATACTAGGGCACTTAGGGTTTTTATTGTTCTTAAATGAAATCTAATCCTTTTTGTCATTCCCATGTTTCGACTCGATTTCTAGACCAAGGGATTGGGGTAGGAATTGTTAGATCCTTTAATTAGGGGTTTTCCGAACTTAATGAATTTATTAATCAACGGACCAAAGACCATTCGAAAGAGGATTTGGTTGGTTGATTAATCGATTACTCTTGAGGACCATTCGAGAGAGGATCAAGTATATTAGAGGGGAACTAAACCTTGTATTGACTCCGTTGTGAATCACCATAGCGTCGATTATCGTTGTCTAGCCCACGTTCATACGAGTAGCCCGAACTCTAGTGTCTTCCTTATCATATTAATCCTCCTATTTGTTTATTAGTCGGTATTATTTAGCTAGTTAATTAGTCGGTGACTTACTCAATCCAAAACCCCCAAAAAACCCTTCACTTAGGTAGTTTTGGACTTAGTGGACTGAACTCAACCCAATTTCCTTGTGGTTCGACCCTTGACTTGCCGTTACTACGTGCTTAATAGTTGCTCGTTAGGTTTATAAATTGTGTTTAAGGCGGTTCTTAGTGCCTTAACGACACGCTAAAAACCTCTTATCATCGTCTCCCACAACGGGCCAGTGCCCCAGTAAAAGAGCCAGTGCTCATCAGTAATAACAGTAGCGGGCTAGTGCCCCAGTAATAACAGTATGGGCCAGTGCCCCAGGCACAGTAAACAGCTCGGTGCGTACACGACCATCAGTCAGGATATATATCAGACTAATAACCAGTTCTTTCACTTGAACTTATCATGTTTCATAACTTTAATATCCATCAGTGATATTCAGTATACTTTAATCATTCAGTTCAGCTCTTCCTTTATATAGGTAGTAAAATCATAACATAAACAATATTCGTCATTCGTAAGCTTTCAATTGCTTCCTTATGAAACGTTCATTGAGCATTCATACTTACCGTTATTCATAAAGCATAACGTCATATCATGACTCATAAGATAACATACTTAATTCATAACCATACGACACTTATTACTTTGCTTATAATATTTTATAACTTTATTAACGTATTCCCAGCACACTAATTGGCTTTACGAAGCTCACATATTTCATGATAACTGTAAATGAACAACAGCACCTCATATATTACACTGAACATGGATTTAGACTTAAGATTACGTTTTTAATAAGTCATAGAGGTAGAAATCATAGGTCATAAGTTTATCATGGAATTGCTAAACATACATATTCATAAATCACTTATAAGCATGTAATTCATGGATAATAGCATGAGTTGGCATACTTTGTTTAATTCACATGAGTCATGAGTCTTGTAATAAAAGTATTAATTATATATATTTACGAATTCACATAAACGTATATCACGAATCTTAGAACAGACATTCTTTACTTAAACATTAAATAATCATGTGAACAATAATTAGATTAATAACTGATATCCGTATTTATATAGAGTTTTCTCCCTTATTTACAAGCTAATTTGTGCGTCATTGGAAGACTCTTGGGGAACTATTTTGTGCTAACTATCGTATATAGTTGTGGTTTCGTGTTTTTAGTATTGGAATTGCAGGTTTTAGGGGAGTTTTCTCCCTATTCCTGAGCCAATTGGAAGCAACCACTGGTTCACGAGATGTTACAGGGCACGTAGGAAGGCTCTACGAGTTTTATGGGTAGTTTAGAGGTCCCAAGACCCCTAACGTGAAGATTAGAGAGTCAAAAGGAGGTTCCCGTACACTGATCGGGCAGAAATGGCCCGATCAGGCGAAGTCTTTATGATCGGGTATGAAGTCACGGACCCGATCGAGCAAGCTAGGCCCGATCAGATCGGGCGAGAAGACTTTCACAGGCCCGATCGGGTGGATGCCTCGGGCCCGACCGGGTGGGCCGCAATACTTGTATTTGTGCTGTGCGTATATTAAAAGGAATGTTGGGCCTTGTTCGTTGCTGACCCGATCACAGACCCGATCGGGTGCTGGATCGGGCCAGCTCACTTCACTCACATCTGCCACGCTGCTGCTACCAGAAGCCCAGAGGAGTATTAAATGTTTAGTCGGCCCGATCGGGTGGCTGCCCAAGGCCCGATCGGGTAGGCCCACACATCGCACCTAATGGCTGCTGTTGATTCGCTGACCAAGAAACAAAAGTTGGGCTGAATTTGTATTTGACTCGATCGGGTACTTTGCTTTGGCCCGATCGGGTCTGGCGCATCTATTCGCGGACTCCGGCTTTACGTTTTTTGTTAACTTGAGGGGTATTATAAATACCTTTTCCCTCATTTTTAGAGACATCTTTTATTCATCTTTCATTAGCTTTAGACTAGTTTTATTCTTCGTTGTTCTTAGTTTAATTCAAACACCTTAGATTAATTTAGAGGTGATCAAACCTATTTCGATTTCAATAAAAGTTCCCTGCTTTCCGTCAATTGGTATTCTTTCTTACCCTAATCTCTTTTGTTATTCTTGATTGCTTAGTTTATTTATTTAATCGTTCATGATGCAATTGTTAGGGTTTCACATTAGTTTTGTCGTTGTTAATTCGATTATGAGTGAGTAGTTCTCTTTCTAGGGTGTTAGATAGGACAGCATGTTTATACCATGATTGTGATTTAGACTCCTATTGATTTCTAGGGCTTCGATTAGGAGGATTGTGATGTGGTTTGTTCTTTATTGAGTAATTAACGTTATTGCGCAGTTTCTTTGGTTGCTTGTGGTTGGTAGTTTTTTGCACAGATCCGTCTTACGACTAGAGGCATAAGACACGTCGTTAGTTCTGATTACGTTAGTGAACGCATACGGCGTATGTTGAACTATGAGCG
Organism: Patellifolia procumbens; assembly: GCA_947645195.1. Classification (NCBI taxonomy): domain Eukaryota; kingdom Viridiplantae; phylum Streptophyta; class Magnoliopsida; order Caryophyllales; family Amaranthaceae; genus Patellifolia; species Patellifolia procumbens. The sequence continues at coordinate 119,933 of CANSGD010001471.1, read as the reverse complement.
TTGAGTCTTAACCATAGCTCAACATAGGCTCTAATCCCCCGACTCTTGATTTAGATTTTGATAGTAGTTGCCCTTGTTTGATTGGTATAAGCATGGTGGACCGACCCTAATACCCAGGGTTTTAGTCCACTAGTTAAATCCTCGTTTTTTCCCGTCTTTCTTAGCTGAACATTAGTTTAATTAATTCTTCTCTGATTTACTCTGGAGTAGCTGAATTGGTTGAATATTGATTTAGAAACTCGTCTCCCTGTGGATTCGACCCTGCTTATGACTACCTGAGTTAGAGGACTGTAGGTTTATTTTTTAAATAGGGCGATACGACTAAAACCTATCAAATTTTGGCGCCGTTGCTGGGGAGACGGCTAGTTTTCTAAGTTTTTATTTGATGATTTGGTCTATACTCTGTACCTCATTGGAACTTCATTGTTTCAATCGAGGTAGGACTTACTGCTGCTTTTGTTTCTTTTGTATGCCCAGGTCCCAAAGAAACGGTTCCCAATTCCAGCGGACCCCGATCTTACTAGGACAATCAGGCGGATCCGAAAGATAAAGCAGAAAGAAAAGCGGCCTGTTCAGCTGAATATCTCTGGAGCAGACACCTTGAGTTCAGTTATGTCAAAATCACTTAAGTCATATTGTGGTGCTTAACCCAGATGGTCTCTCCACTGGACCTTACTATGCCCACCATTGCCGCAGCAAATTTTGAGATTAAGCCTGGACTCATCAGCATGGTCCAGCAAAATCAGTTTGGTGGGCATCCTACAGAAGATCCGGCAAATCATCTGCAGCGGTTTCAACAGTTCTTTTGTCGAATCGTCAAACATGCCGGGTTCACTCCTGATCAACTAAAAGCGTGTTTTCGAGTTTTCATTGAGAGATAGAGGCCAGAAATGGTTGAACGACGTGAAAGAAACAGAATGGAGTGAGATTTCTGCTGCGTTTCTGAGAGAGTATTATCCACCTACTAAACAGCAGAAATCAGAAATAAACTAGCGCCGTTTTCCCAAGAGCCTGATGAAACATTACGGGAAGCGTGGGCTAGGTTCAGAGATCTACAGAGAGAGTGTCCACACCCCAATATGGACAAATGGTTCTTGACGCAGACATTCTACAATGGTCTGCAGCCTCGGACCAAGTGTATTCTTGATTCGTATGCAGGAGGAGTGTTTTTAGACAAGGCACATGATTGGGGTTATAATTCATATCAAATCCCGCAGCCGATGACCATTCATCATCTAGGAGTTTGACTAAGAAGGTACTTGGAGTTGACGCTATTTCATTGCTTACATCTCAGATGGCGCAACTAACTCAGCAGCTAATGATGTCTTCTAGTTGACACCTCGCTATGAGCATCAATGCTATGTTCACAGAGCGACCAAAATTACCTCATCTTACTGCGAGGTATGTGGTGTACAAGGTCACTTTGGGCATGACTGTCAGTTCAGTCAATTTCAGATGGAGCAGGCAAATGCCTTTCAACAAAGGCGCCAAACTTTCCCCCATCACATAACTACCAAAACCCACAAAACTATCAACCTCCACCTCCACGAAACTATCCTAAACCCTCATACCATCAAACCCTCACAAAATTTCCAAAGTCCCCACCATATAACTTCCATCGATCTCAATAACTTCCAAACTCCACAAAATTTCCACACCCCACCTCCACAAAACAACAACCCACTAGAGCACTAGCAATTCTGAACTAATGAAACTGATATTGTCTATGCAAAGGCAAATGAGGAAGCACGGAGGAACCAAGAGAAGCATATCAAACTTCTCGAGGCTCAAGTTGCTCAGTTGGCAGAAACTAATGCACAGAGGCAGCAGGGACAATTGCCAGGGCAACCCGTTCAGAGAGAACATGTGAATGCCATCACTCTTCGTATTGGCATTTCATATGATGTCCCTCCAGTGCCTCATTGCTGAGGTTACCCCGACTGCAGGGAAGAAGAGGGTGGTAGAGGGAAGGAAAAAGGAAAAATTGACGTCTCAGGTTGATTTGTCTGCAGAAGCGAACAGACGGGGAAGAAAAGGAGAAGGTTTCTGAAACGCTTTTACACCAAGGCTACCTTTTCCTCACAGGATGCAACAATCTAAGGTCGATCAGCAATTTGGTAAGTTCTTAGCTAGTGGTCAAGAACCTTGAGGTAACGATTCCATTTACAGATTAATTACCCATGTGCCTGTTTATGCCAAATTTCTGAAAGACATGATCACTAAGAAAAGAGACTTTGGTGGGGTAGAACGTGTTCGCTCTTTACTGAAGAGTGTAGTGCTTTTATTCAAAATAAAGCCCCTTTGAAAGTTAAAGGATCCTGGTAGTTTCTCTACCCTGCCATCTTGGACCTATTTTATTGACAAGGCTTTATGTGATTTAGGTGCTTCTGTTTCTGTTATGCCATTATCTGTTTTTGAGAAACTGAATATGGGAGCACTTAAATGCCCACAAATCACTTTGCAGATGGCAGATCGTTCTATAAAATACCCTCTAGGTGTTTTTAGAGGACGTTCCTGTTAGGTGGGGGGTTCTATATCCCTGTTGATTTTGTGGTATTAGAGATGGATGAGGATGCCCAGATTTCTATTATCTTGGGTAGGCCATTTTTGTGTACAACAGGTGTAATCGATGTTAAGTCTGGGTCTTTAACTCTTAGTGTTGGTGATGATAAAGTGATGTTTAAACTAACCAATGCTGTTAAGGCACCTATGCTTGAACAATCTTGTTGCAGGGATGAGGTTTTTGATGAAGCAGGTGTGGAGAAGACTCCAATCCACCTAAGGTTGCCTCACCGTATGGAGGCATAGTCAAGAACATTTGGAGAAGAAAGATTTTTGACCTTAGGGTGGCACCATTGCCAAGCCCCTCCTATTTGAGAGATGGAGGATTATGGTCGTGCGGGACCTTTATAAACCAGCGCTGTGCGAGAGGCAACTCGTATTCTTTCCCTTTTTCCTTTTCTTTCATTTTTTTCTTCTTTATTTTCTATTTCTTTTTTGAGCGAGAGCGAGGGTACTTACATTGTTTTTCCCTCTTAGCATAGTCCTTATCACCTTTTGGCATTGAGGACACTGCCAAGTTCAGCTTGGGGGAGGAGTTACCAGTTCTTGTATTCTCTCTCTCTTTTACTGTTTTCTAGGATAGATTTACTACTTTGAAAAATACTGAAAAACGTGTCAAAAAATATGCTCCCATGACTGGTTTAGTTGCTTCCCTGTGCCCCTTGTTGTGCCTATTTGAAAATGATTTGACTTTGTTTTCTAGATAGCTAAGCATTTGTGATCTTGAGGCTATGATTTGATGTTTGATTGCTATGATTTCGAGCATTTTTGATTATATTAGACCACTTAGTGCGCATACCTGAATTGGTTAGACTGTGAGGCCTCTTTGTGCCTATTGGATTCATATTAATATCCAGTCTATTCTTGTGTGTTAGTTCCTCTTTAGTGGATTGATCTTAACTTTGACTTCGTACTTGTCTGATTTTAGATGACTTGTAGCATGTGCTGTGATGAGGCGTTCTTTTGTCTAATTCTTGAGCTTCAGAGTGAATTTTTGATATACTTTTATCCTCCTTGCTTGGCGAGCCTAATGACTTGTTTCGTGTTACTAAAACCCCTATTATGAGCCCAAAGCCTTCACTTGATATTATTCCAAGCCTAGCTTGGGGGAGCTTTTGTATGGGTTAAGTTTGAGATTGGTTTGTTGGTTTAGTTTGGTTTTTGAGGAATTTAAAAGTGTATTTGCTGTGGTTTGAGAGTGAAAAGAGAAAAGAAAAAGCAAGTTTAGAGTTGCGTGAATGAAGTTCAGAAAAATGAAAGAAAATGAAATGAAAATTCAAAAGAATTCTAGTTCTTTCATTCACGTAAGTTCGTAAAGGAATATTCGCTCCATTGCTAGAAAATTGGGTTTGTTATGAGCTTTCATTGATTTATGAGAGTTGGGTTACTTTACATGGTTTTATGGTGATTGTTGGGAGTTGTGTAGGCCATCTTAGGCCTTGTTTGAATGATTTACGCTCCCCCTTTCTTGGTTTTCCACGATTACCCAAAAGTATCTATATCACCTAAGCCCCATTACAACCCTATAAAGTCCTCTTGAGCTTGTGTCTGCATTGTCCATTTGATTGATTTCGAGTTAGTTTGTCAAAGCTAGAGAGTATTTCTGCTAATTAGTCGACTTGACTAGGTTGAACGTCATTGAACCTTCTTAAACACATGAGAGTGTGGTGGGAAGGGTACTTATGGTCGGGTTGGTGAGTGTTCGGGCATATTCTTTGCTTGCCACAAAATAGAGAGGGAGTGACACCACTTGTGAGAGCCTTTTCAAGACTTGTATGCTTTGTGGATGCTTGAGTTTGATGAATTGCTTGAATGATTGGTGGTTGGATGGATTTGATTAGCGAAAATTGAATTATCCTAGTTGAACGATTCTTAGTCTTGAAAATGTTTTTGAGCTTTGAATTCTTTTTTTTCTATGGGGTGAGGCAATCTATTCCATGTTCATGCTTTTGTTTGCTTGAGGACAAGCAAAGGTTCAGCTTGGGGGAGTTTGATATCACGTATTTATATAGAGTTTTCTCACTTATTTACAAGCTAATTTATGCGTCCTTGAAGCTCTTGGGAGCTATTTTTGTGCTAACTATCGTATATAGTTGTGGTTTCGGGTTTTAGTATTGAATTACAGGTTTTAGGGGAGTTTTCTCCCTATTCACGCGGAGACCAATTGGAAGCAACCACGGCTTCACGAGATGTTACAGGGCACGTAGGAAGGCTCACGAGTTCTATGGGTAGTTTAGGAGGTCCCAAGACCCCTAAACGTGAAGATTAGAGAGTCAAAAGGAGGTTCCCGTACACTGATCGGGCAGAAATGGCCCGATCGGGCGAAGTATTTATGATCGGGTATGAAAGTCACGGACCCGATCGGGCGAGCTGTGCCCGATCAGATCGGGCGAGAAGACTTGCACCAGGCCCGATCGGGTGGATGCCTCGGGCCCGATCGGGTGGGCCGCCATACCTGTATTTGTGCTCTGCGCATATTAAAAGGAATGTTGGGCCTTGTTCGCTAGCGACCCGATCACAGACCCGATCGGGTGCTGGATCGGGCCATTCCTTCCTTCCATCTGCCACGCTGCTGCTACCAGAAGCCCAGAGGAGTATTGGGCTGTTTTGCCTCGGCCCGATCGGGTAGCGCCCAAGGCCCATCGAGTGGGCCTACACATCGCACCTAACGGCTGCTGTTGATTCGCTCACCAAGAAACAAAGTTGGGCTGAATTTGTATTTGACTCGATCGGGTACTTTGCTTTGGCCCGATCGAGTCTGGCTAGCATCTATTCGCGGACTCCGGCTTTCCGTTTTTAGTTAACTTGAGGGGGTATTATAAATACCTTTTCCCTCATTTTTTAGGGACATCTTTTTATTCATCTTTCATTAGCTTTAGACTAGTTTTATTCTTCGTTGTTCTTAGTTTAATTCAAACACCTTAGATTAATTTAGAGGTGATCAAACCTATTTCGATTTCAATAAAAGTTCCCGCTTTTCGTCAATTGGTATTTTTTCTTACCCTAATCTCTTTTGTTATTCTTGATTGCTTAGTTTATTTATTTAATCGTTCACGGTCTAATTGTTAGGGTTTCCCGTTAGTTTTTCATTGTTAATTCGATTATGAGTGGAGTAGTTCTCTTTCTAGGGTGTTAGATAGGAAAGCTATGTTTATCCATGATTGTGATTTAGACTCCTATTGATTTCTAGGGCTTGATTAGGTGATTGTGATGTGGTTTGTTCTTTATTGAGTAATTAACGTTATTGCGCAGTTTCTTTGGTTGCTTGTGGTTAATAGTTGTTTTGCACAGATCCGTCTTACGACTAGAGGCCTAGGACACGTCAGTAGTTCTGATTACGTTAGTGAACATGCGGCGTATGTTTGAACTATGAGCGTTGAGTCTTAACAATAGCTCAACATAGGCTCTAATCCCCCGACTCTTGATTTAGATTTTGATACTAGTTGCCCTTGTTTGATTGGTATAAGCATGGTGGACCGACTTCATACCCTAGGTTTTAGTCCATACAATCTACGTTTTCCCCTCTTTCTTAGCTGAATCATTAGTTTAATTAATTCTTCTCTGATTTACTCTGGAGTAGCTGAATTGGTTGAATATTGATTTAGAAACTCTGTCTCCCTGTGGATTCGTCTCTGTCCAATTGACTACCTTTAGTTAGAGGACCGTAGGTTTACTTTTTGAATAGGCGATACGACTGAAACCTATCAATAACTCACATTAACATCGAGTTTCATATAAACATGGATAAAGCCGTAAAATCATACTTTCGCTTAAACACATTCTTTCGGACATATTAATGATGAAATATACTCTTACTCGCATAAGCATGAATCATGGATCATACCAATAACTTATTGTAATTGCATAAACATGGTTTTTTTACTTGGATAAGCATATACTTAAAAAGTATTTCATATATTACTATACATTACTTAAACATATAATAATCATTTAAAATGCATAATTCATATAATCATATGATTTCATATAAGTTCATTAATAACATATACCCGATCATATATGTCGCCCGATCGGGCCATTTTACCCGATCAGAGCACAGAAACACTCCTTTTTGACTCGTTGGCTCTCAATCTTCACGTTTAGGGGTCTTGGGACCTCTAAACTACCCATAAAGCCTGAACCATTAAGTGCCTCATGGCATCTCGTCGGTTGCTTCAAATGGCTCGGAATAAGGATAAAACTCCATAAACCTTTCTGCAATTCAACACTAAAACACGAAACACAACTATATATGATAGTTAGCACAAAAATATTTCCCAAGAGTCAAATGACCCACAAATTAGCTTGTAAATATGAGAAAGACTATATAAATACATGATATCACATACTTATGGGTTTACTTGACAAGCATATATCATCAAAGTATTTCATATATTACCATACATTACTTAAACATATAATAATCATTTAAACTGCATCCATATAATCATATAGATTTCACATCGTTCATTAATAACAACTATACTCTTAACATATGAATTATAATCTATAAATATATATTCAAATAACTTAACGTAATATGAAGAATATGATTTTAATTAGAAATTCCATAATAAGAAGTCCCTACAATTACATTTTACATTATGAAATCACATATGGGAAGGTATACGTGGACATGAAGGTTATCGTCCTTCATACTTCGTAACTAATCCGGCCAATTCATAATCATCGTTCACATAATAATCATACTTTCCGGCAAACATACTCATCCGGAGCATATAGTAGTGCTTTGGACATAAAGGTTACCTCGACCGTCTAATTCCAAAATATCGTCGAACTCCAAGAACAAGTGCGTCATCCTAGGCCACTCGAATTCCCACATTACATTTACCGCTCCATAAACACCAATAAAATAATTGATTAGGATCCACTCAACTAATCAAATTATATTTCCTTAATGACCCCTTTTCTTTTCCAAAAAATCTTTAAATAGAACTTTATTCTTAAAATTCATAATAATTTGAAATACCATTTTCATAATTAAAAATATTAGCTAAATATTTATGTTTTCCAAAATCAACATTAATAATTAATAAAATGATTTTCTAAAATAAATTATACCTCTAATTGGACTTAAGTAAACATAGGATTGAAAATGGGTTTATACCCTTCCCAAGTCAAACATTGACTATTGATAATAAAGTTCCAACTACTGATTCTTTAAAAGAAAAGAATCAGTAGCTTGGTTGAACAGAGTATGGGTGCAACGAAGAAGAAGGAAGGAGGGGTCGTGGTGCTTGGGCCTAGCATGGTGGCCAGAAGCTTCTAGGCTGCGTTTATGGGTGGCCGGAACAGCGGCACCTTGGCGGTGCTGCGGTGGTGCGGAGAAACAGAGGGGGAAGAAGAATGGTGCGGGTAGAAGACGAAGCAGAGCAGGGGGATGTTGGTGGCGGTCTGGTGGCGGACAGAAGGTGGCGCATGGTGGTGGTGTTTCAGGCGACAGAAGTAGAGGTGGGGACGGGTGTTTGATGCGGTGGTGTGAGTCTGGGCCAATTATGGGTCGTGGTTTCCGGCGAGATACCATAACAGGGGAAGGAGAGTGAAAGACCTTAAGATTTGTATGGAAATGGATTGAAATTGGGTTCTATTTATAGTGAGAATCAATGGTTTAGTGTTTAAGTTCAATTTGAATTGTTCTTCCAATGGATAAGCATGAAATGGAGAAGATGAGGATGAGTTTAATGGTGTTTTAATTTGGTTTGTCTGATTTTCTCATTCTTATCTGAAGTCGCAGCCTTTCTTTGAGGCTATCAACTTGCCTCTTTAAGGCTCCAATGGTGAAGGAGAAATGAAGCAGGAGGTGGAAGAAGATGGGTTTCTTTTATTTTTTCTTTTATTTTTTCCTTTTTTTCTGATTTTTATTTTGGGTTGAAATAGGTTTTGGGTTTGGGCTTGAACTTTGAATTGTAAACTCTAAATTGGAATGGCTCTAAGGTTTCTAATGACCCATAAGAATACAATTTCAATTCCAATAATATTAATATAATTAGTACTTAAAATCATTTAAAGATGTAATAAGAAATCTTAAAACCTGTTTATGAAAATAATAAACTCACATTTAAGTTAATAATCTTAATTATAAAACAAGATTAAAAGTCGGGGTATTACAGTTTTAGTTTCCAAGTTACCAAAATGAATGATATATGTTAATAATCTTGATAAGAAAGATGATTTACATGCTAATTCTGGATGGTTTCATTCTGTATCTGTTATATGTTTCCAAACAAATTTATGATGTTAATGTATTAGGCTTACGTGATGGATGGTGTACACATGTCTACGTTATGTGTTTTTACGAGTTTAGGTATGCTATTATTAATCTTGATGATGTCTTGTTGACGTGACTATGAGTGTTACATTATTGCGAGTTCAAACAAGAAGTATGATTTTGTGTGCTTTAAGTATGCATCTGTTTTGTCTTGTAATGAAAGTATGTGAAGCATGTTTGAGTGCAAATAAGTTTTCAAACCAAAACTGTTTTTACGGGTTGGAGTAAAGTTACGAGTTTTCCACTCATTTTGGAATGTTAAACTGTCTTTTCTTGTTTCTCTTTTTTTCTGAATGAAGCTCAGGTTAAGAAAGCTAGGGCTCAGGATCGAGCCTTGGAAAGGAAGTCGTTGAGATGGATTTCACGAAGCGTTGACTAAGGTTATTAGGATCTTCATATAAGATCGTTATTGTAATAGAGGAATTGTGAGCTATTTTTGAGGATATTGTACTCATAGTGGGCCATAAACCACCGACTTAAGGATTCACTTTCGTTGGTCTCTAATTAATGATGAGTTATCTAAGCTATTCGTTGTCTATTATCACCTCATGTAAGACATGTTGTTGTCAAGTTATGCTTGTTCTTTGATAGAATTTGTAGTAAAGTGATAGATCCAAAAACACTTGATGCATTACCGAATGACATAGTTGAAACCTTATGCAAGTTTGAGATGTATTTTCCACCTTCTTTCTTTGATATCATGGTTCACTTGATTGTACATCTTGTTCGGGAAATTAGGCTTTTGTGGCTCGATTTTTTTGAGATGGATGTACCCGTATGAGAGATATTTTAAGATTCTCAAAGACAAAGAAAAGAATAAAGCAAAGCCCGAGGCTAGCATCATTCAAGGCTATATGGCTGAGGAGATCGGGTAGTTTTGTGCAGAGTTCATTGCTAGCATAAAGGCAGTTGGACTAAGAATTTCTCGTCATGAGGGCAGACTACGAGGTAAAGGCACAATTGGTGAAAGGGATGTCATCCCTCCTAATGATAGGAAATAAAAAGGCCACATATATGTGTTGCAACATCTCTCAATCATTCATCCTTACGTAATGAAGCACTTGCAGCTATTAAGGAGTCTTTATCCTAAGAATGAACGTAAGGCGATGTTAGAACACAATCGGACTTCCATTAACTGGTTTGAGAAGCAAGTGGCAAGTGAGTTGAAGCAACCTAATCACAGTGTTTCAGAAATGATCAGATTGCTAGCCATGTAAACTTTGTCTATGTTTAGGGCAAGAATCGATGTAAACCTTGTGTTAGAGACACCTACAATGGAAATTTAGTTGTGGTTTGAGATGGTACGGTATATCCATGTTCCTCTTCTTCTGAGGTTATGCATACTCGGACTAGGAAATCCGATAGCCATTGGAAGGTGTCCTTAGATTATGCCTACCCAGAGCACAGGGACGTTTCCCTCCCAGAAAAGTCGGATGATGGTGAAACCACTAAGGTAGGTGATGCGGAAGGTCACTTCCTACAATGGCCGAAGGATTTAGTATTGTTTGAAGAAGATGAGGTATAACAAAAACTAAGGTCTAAATACATGAATGTATCGGTCATCTACACAACACTTAATGTTTAATCTTGTGACAAAAATTTAATGTTTTACCTTGTAGGGTCATTCCAATGAATTGGAGCATCCTTCTCAATTGTAGACGACTTTGGAGGTAAATGAATCATCTTCAAGAAAAGGGAAAAACACCCCGAGATCACCTGTATGTAGTTGTTATGGATCACCCCAAGTCAACTCCTTTCTCCCACTAGATCAGAAAACACTTCAACAACTTGGTGAAGAGTGTCAGTTGCAGCATCTCTTACTTAGAGACGATAGGTATGGATCCACTACATTACAAATAAAGCCCCCCTTTCCTACTACGAGAAGGCTGATGCATCGATCGTCAGTAGGGAGGACATTGAGAAGTTTCTAAAAAGGGTTTGTATCAATGTGTCATGCATCCATGTTTATCAAATGTAAGTTCTTAACATATATTTAGTAGTCGAATAGTTAAGATATGGTAGCTTGACATAACTCACCACTTGCCCTCTACTCATTTCCCTAACATTTTAAATAATTATTGAGTACAGGTTTTTGATGGATGAATTTGCTAATTGTTTCAATAACTCCCTCGTTTCATTCATGTGTCCTCAAATGATACATGCTACAAAAGTCCATGAACCTTCTAAGCTTAAAATGTACATTACGAAAGATTTTATCGCTGAGAAGAATAAGAAATAAAAACAACGCAAGTTTATTTTGGCGTCGTATCACGAAGAGTAAGAACTACTCATCGTTGATTATGCTATCCTAGTTGTTTATACTTATTCTTATAAACCTTGACGATTTGATTTGAAAGTGTAAGGAACCACTTGATGCTACTAGTAATTGAACTTCAAGTTGGTCAAGTGTACGTATTTAACTCCAAAAGGAAACCTAAGGATAATCCACGAATACTAAAGGTTTTGGCTAACATTGAGTTGTGAGTATTTACTTTATTTTACTTGTCGTATATTTTTAATTTCATGTATTATTATCTATTGATTTTTTTTGGTGATGACGTAGGGCATATTAAAAATTTACAAGGCCAGTGATAATAAGCATCCTAAGACAAAAGATAGGGAGACTTGTTGTGTTTCGATTGAGGTAATTTAATTTTTTTACTTTATCATTATTATTATAATAATTAACTACTACGTACTATATCACTCCAAAGGCTTTTGTACAAAAACATTTACATTATCATTTTTATTAGAACTTATTTGTGCCTCATTTTTGTGAGTGATTGAACTTAGCGTCCTCAACAAACCGGTGGATTGGAATGTGGGTATTATGTCATGAAGTACATGCTGGAGATTGTTACCCTGTATTGTGATTGCAAATGCTTGAAAGAGGTTAGTGTCCTCAACATATACAAGTGGTAGATCTATTGGTTGGCTTTTGCTCAATTTCATTTCTAAAATTGTGTTAGACTCTCGGATTTGGATTGCACTGAATCATTTGAGCTTAGATGTGTGGAGATGTTGGAAGTTGATGAATTTGGGATTGTTTATTTTGTTGAAACAGGTTTATAAATTGGACCCGAGTCCTAAATTAAATTTTAGGAATTCCATATTTTAAACGAAACTCTGCCGAATTTTCTATAAAATTTAGTGATATATGATCGTATATAGTGTTTTACGTTCATGTCAATTGAATTTGCTTACTTTTATCAAAACTTACAAACTTATATTGCATTTTCAAGAATATTTTGGAACGCTCGATGCTTATACGGATGGAGAAATTAATGTGGTTGGAGAACAATGGGCGAAGTTTTTTTAGAACTAGGTATCTATGATCGTAGTTTAGTTATCTAAGGATGTTAGATAGTCATTAGCTAGTTGGTTGAACCTTATTTCAACTATGTATAAGAAGTATATCTAATGAATACTAGTTGATAATTTGAAGTAATATAACATGATAATATTGTAAGTCGGTATTTGAATATGTTGTATTAATATAACTTGAGAACGCGAGCTTAAAGTAATACTAGTTGGCTTTTGAGGTTTGCTAGTTAGTAGTTGCAGTCATATTGTGTATAATGCGTGGTGTAAGTGATGTGGTGCTGGTATGCTGTTGCTGTGTTGTTGGTATCCTGCTGTTGTGTGTGTTGGCATGGTAAGCTATAGTTGTGCTGGTGGTATGCTGTTGTGCTGCAGCAATTTTTTTAAAAGAAAATTAAACAACTTAGCTGTGGGCCTCTGCCTATCGCCCGCAGCTAAAGTTGATGATAAGTCATAGGCTGAGGCCCGCAGCTATTGACATCTTTTGCTGCGGGCTGGAACTTGTGGCCCGCAGCTAATTTTAAAGATTAGCTGCGTCTTTGTACGCAACTACTATTTTTTCACAATAGTTGCTCCTTCAATAGCTACAACCCTTGTATGCAGCAACAAACCCCTTTGAGGCCCGCAACAACAACTATTTTTTCCACTAGTGGATGCATCTCTAGCTAGCATATCATCCAGGGTTGATCGGTTAGAGCTTGATTAGAGAGCGGTCCATGGACCCATATATAGTTATTTTGAGCGTGCAGGTTACTTCCAGCAGCCTTATGTCCCTCCTAGTATGATCTGTCATTCTACGGACCTGGACGAGGCGCAGGTAGCTTTGGTGATGGTGCGTTCGATGGAGGTGACTATGGTGGCCAGTGATCGTTCGCGATCTTTTGATAAGCACTAGGGATCGTTCTCGTTTCTCTTATTTGATTATTGAGCTCTAGAGTTCTCTTTGTCATGGATTATTTTCCCTCTTAACCCTGTTGAGTCTAATGACTAGTTATTGATACTAAGCCACATTACCAGCCTATGGCCTTTACATTGATTTTTTTCCCAAGCATAGCTTGGATGGTCGAGTATTTGTTAGGTTGGTTTAGGGTTGTTTGATTGATTGCAGGGATGAGTTGGAAATAATATGTCGTCAAGGAGTTTTAAAAAAAGGAAAAGAAATGAAAAAAAGATATATATATATATATATATATATATAAAAGTGTGAATGCAAATTGGAAATTTTCTATGTTCTTCTTTCGCACTACATTGAAGAATCTAAGAGAGTTGTGTTTTTAAAGAAATGGCTGCTAGGTTAACTTATGAGATTATATAGTTGGCCTTGTTTGGGTTTTGTCGTTGATGCCGTGGGAGTTCGTTAGACCACATTGGTCTTGTTACTAGTGTTTTATGCTCCCCCTCTCTTGGCTTTTGCACCAACATTCCTAAATATTTCTCTACCTTTACTCCGAGCAACATTACAACCTCTAAAAAGACCTCTTGAGCATGTGTTTAATTGCTTATTGGATTGATGTCGAGTCAATTTGCCAAAGTTAAAGAGTAATTTTACTATTGAGTCGACTTGACTAGGTTGAGTGATATTGCACCCCCTAAACACATGAGAGTGTGAGTTGGGAAGGGATATTATGGTAGGCTTGGTGAGTGTTCTGGAACATCTTATGCCTTCAACAAAATGAGAGGAGCGACACCTTTGTGAGCGCCTATTCGAGACTTGTATGTGATAGGATTTAGTCGTATCACCTAATCAAAGATAAACCTACAGTCCTCTAACTATGGTAGTCAATGGAAGCAGGGTCGAATCCACAGGGAGACAGAAGTTCTAAATCAATATTCAACCAATTCAGTTACTTCAGACGAAATCAGGGAAGAAATAATTAAACTAATGAATAAACTACAGAAGATGGAATAAATCGAGGATTTAACTATGGGCTAAAAACCTAGGGTATTAGGTCGGTCCACCATGCTTATACCAATCAGATAGGTTCAACTACTATCAAAACCTAAGTCAAAAGTCGGGGGATTAGAGCCTATGTTGAGCTATGGTCAAGACTCAACGCTCATAGTTCAACATACGCCGCATGTTCACTAACGTAATCAGAACTACTGACATGTCCTAGGCCTCTGGTCATAAGACGGATCTGTGCAAACAACTATTAACCACAAGCAATCAATGAAATTGTACACTGACATTAATTACTCAATAAGAACAAACCACATCACAATCACCATAATCAAGCCCTAGAAATTAATAGAAATCTAAATCACAATCATGGTATAAACATGGCTTTCCTATCTAACACCCTAGAAAGAAAACTACTCACTTTTAATCGAATTAACAATTACAAAACTAATATGAAACCCTAATAATTGCATCATGAATAAATAAACTAAGCAATTGAGAATAATAAAAGAGATTAGAGTAAGGAAGAATACCAATTGAAAGCAGGAACTTTTATTGAAATCGGAATAGGTTCAATCACCTTTAAACTAATCTAAGTGTTTAAACTAAGCTAAGAACAATGAGGAATAAAACTAGAGTCTAAAGCAGTAAAAAGATGAATAAAAGATCTCTCTAATTAATGAGAAAACAGGTATTTATAATACCCCTCAAGTCTAATTAAAATAGGAAACTAATTAACGAAGTCCGCGAATAATAGCGCCAGACCCGATCGGGCCAAACAGCAGTACCCGATCGGGCCGTGACACAATCAGCCCAAATTGCCCCTTTGTTTCCAACGCAGCTTCATAGCAGGCCTAAATCTGAGATTACGGCCCACCCGATCGGGCCTGGAGGCAAATGAGCCCAGCAGCTTCTCCTCGTCCGCAGCTTCACAATGAGACCTAGCAGCACCCCACCCGATCGGGTCGGGAACACTATGCCCGATCGGGTCTGGTGCAATGATGCTCGCCCGATCTGATGGGGCACGCCTTGCCCGATCGGGTCCGCGACTTTCATACCCGATCAATATATCTTCGCCCGATCGGGCCATTTCTGCCCGATCAGTGCACGAAAACCTCCTTTTTGACTCTTTGGCTCTCTAATCTTCACGCTTAGGGGTCTTGGGACCTCCTAAACTACCTATAAAGCTCGTGAGCCATCCTACGTGCCTCGTAACATCTCGTAAAGCCGTGGTTGCTTCCAAATGGCTCGAGAATAAGGCGAAAACTCCCTAAAACCTGCTATTCAACACTAAAACACGAAACCACAACTTTTTACGACAGTTAGCATAAAATAGCTCCCAAGAGCTCCAATGGCGCACAAATTAGCTTGTAAATAAGGGAGAAAAGTCTATATAAATACGTGATATCAGTATGTCATGTGAGGCAGTTGCGTTTGACCATTTGCTTGGGTGATTGGTGGTTGGAGTGATTTGAACAGTGGAGCTTGAAACTTGCCTACTTAAACAATTTGAATATTCAAACTTTTTGAGCCTTAACTCTTATCTTAGGGGTGAAGCAATCGTATTTGTACCCACATCATGCTTTGCTTGCGGACAAGCAATAATTCAGCTTCGGGGAATTTGTTGTGTTGATATTTTATTATATTTTGACCCCCATTTCATTACTAAAACGATACATTTCATGCATGGTTCCGCTATATTCCGCTATATTTTACTCTTGTTTGCAGTTTTGTGTCTTTTGAGTTATTTCGGGGACATTATAGATATTTGGGGGTGGAACGAACCGTCTGGAGCATGGAGATCATTGATGGAGATTCAGGATTGCATCCGAGTCCATTTGGGTGCATTTGGATGTCTATTTGGACCCATATAACTTCAACTCGATCAGGTTTATACTTGATCCGATCAAGTTAAAGTTCGATGATAGCATTTTTGATGGTGCGTGTTAGGACCCGGTCAGGTTTGACTTGATATGACAGATTTTCTATCTTTTTACGAACTTTTTCTTCAGTTATTTTAGCAGGGTATAAATAGGTATTGAGGAGACTTTGTAAATTATTCCTAATTACTCAGTTTTAGACTCTTTTTCATTCATAGCTTAGACAAAGTACTCTTAGTTTATATCTCAATTACATTGTTACTACTTGGTTTTGAACTCGAACACTTCGGATTCATCAATTTAATTCAAGTTTGATTTCTCTATTCCCTCTTTCTATTTCTCAATTATGTCTTTAATTATGCTTAATGTTTCTATTGCTATGAGTTGTGAGAAGTTCTAATTTCTAAGATTGAGTTGAGCCCTAGGATGGATTGATTACTTTATTCCTTTATATCATGTTATTGAATCGTATGATTAGGGTTTGACAAGTTTGTTTTCATCATCAATTTGTAGCACTGTTTTGCCCTAGTTTTTATTGTCAATGAAAGTTGGAATTGAAATTGGGATTTCATGGTAGCAATTTTTTATCTTGTCGATCGAATTCATCAATGAAAGTTGAGATTCAATCTAGTTTAACTTGTCATTGGTTGAGATTCGCACATGAAAACAATGGGAATCGAGATTGAGGATTTCATTAGGATTGATTCTTAATGCATCTAATATTGTATGTTAGCCATGAAAATAGGAAGCATGCATATTAGTTAGGCTTTTTTAGTCACAAAAGTGGTCTTAAGGTAGTTCGTCCTTGAAAGAATGTCATCTCGCCTAAGCTTCGATTCATTGACTGGAATGTATGTTGTGTCTGATCAATTCATGTTAGTGGTGATGCTAAATCTTAATACTTTATTATCATAGTTATCATCATCATTCCATTATACTTATTAGTTTATAGATTAGTTAAATAGATCTTATCATCAATATAGAATTGTGTAGCTATTTCATAGTCTAGAGTCGGCTAATGTTTAATCTTGCACCTCCTTGTGTTCGACCCGTTGGTGCTACGACGCCATTTACTTGCGGTATTAAAATAAAACCCTAACATGCACCCTTTGTGAGCACGAACTTTGAAAATTCCTTCGAAGGGTGCATATCGTTGTCCGTTTTTCGAAAAAACGTTGTATAAGGCCCGAAAAAGTTGTCTTGAAGTGCGTGACCAAAAATACGGCTTGTAAGTAGCCGTTTTTTAGGGATAATTGAACTTTGTGTCCATAAAAGTTGCATATCAATGTCCGTTTTTTGGAAAATACACCGTATTAGGCTCGAAACAGTCGACTTGAAGTGTGTGCTCGAAAATATGGCTATTAAGTACCCGTTTGTAGGGATTATCGAAATTCATGTCCTTTGAAGGTAGTTAGAGGTGTTTGTTTTTCAAAAAAATGACGTTTTCGGCCGGCAAAAGGTTCCTTGAAGTGCGTGCCTAAAACCTGGCTTATTGGAATCCGCTTTGTAGGGATTCTAGAACTTCGTGCCCATAAAAGGTGAATAGCGTTGCCCGTTTTTCGAAAAAGTCGTCTTAAAGTGCTTGCCCAAAAATACGGCTTTTAAGTACCCATTTTTTAGGAATTATCGAAATTTGTGTCCATTATGGGTGCATAGTGGTGTCTGTTTTTCAAAAAAATGACATGTTTGGCCTGAAAAAGTCGTCTTGAAGTGTGTGTCCAAAAACCTAGCTTATTGGTACTCGTTTTTAGGGATTCTCAAAATAAGAGCCCATGAAGGGTGAATGGTGGTGTTCGTTTTTCGAAAAAAAGTTGTCTTCACTATAAATATGATAAAATAGTCACCTTGAAATGCGTATCTAAAAACCCATAAATAAATCACATGCAAAATCTCATCTTTAACCTACTATTTCAGGTTACCAGGTCACAATGACCTATAAAATCAAATATGATCAATAGTTAGTACCTACCAACAATAATCAATCGGTTAGCCTTTTAAAAGAAGATCGAGTATAGTTCGTACCTTTAATATCAAGTTTTTCTAATAAAAATTTGAACTTGTTGGTTTTTTTTTAATTTCGCAAGTAATTGGTATTTATTTTTAAAATGACCACCTTGGTATTTTCTGACAATTATTTTTCCTTTTATTATATTATGTATCTAAGTTAGTGTGATTGCATTGCATTGCATATATTGGCGTTTTTTTTTTTGTTTATTGGGATGACATGTGTTGACTTAGCCATAATTACTTGACATATGTCCCATTTATCCCTATTTACTCGACGCGTGTCCACTTTGATTTTGCTTTAGTAGTAGTTATAGATAGATGTTGAGAAATTTTATTATTGTTAGGAGAAGACTTTTCCTTTTGATTGCTAAGGTTGATACAATGGCCTTCAATATTGTTTACACAACGTACGTACATTTATATGTGTTTTAGAATAGTAACCTATCCTAAGGTTAGGAATGATGTAGTATCATGTGTAGGGAACTTTTTATAGTTCATATATGGCTTATGATTTTATGGAATTACATGTTTTATGTAGTAGTGTGAAGAAGGTTGCCTACTATAAAGTTGTTACATGATAGCATGGATGTTTGATACAAGAATGATGTGAACTATGAGAAGTACAAAGAGGCTCGAAGAGAAGCCAAGAAGGCAGTACGGGAAGCTAAAGCAAAGGTAAACAAAGAGCTTTATGCAAGATTGAATACGAAAGAAGGGGGAAAAGACATCTACAGAATTGCACGTATGAGGGATAGGAAGACAAGAGACATAAGAAAGGTAAAATGCGTGAAGGGTGTGGACCAAAGAGTTCTTGTGGAGGATGAGGAGATAAAGGATAGATGGAGGACGTACTTTGATACCTTTTTCAATGGTGATAACGCACAAGACATCAGGGATGTACACATCCCGCCAAGTATGTTAAATCGAGAGTTTATGAGGAGGATTCAAAAGGGAGAAGTCGTTGCAGCATTAAAAAAGATGGGATTGAAGAAAGCTACGGGGTAGATGGCATACCTATCAAAGTTTGGAGGTGTTTAGGGGGAGAGGAATCGAATGGCTGACAACATTCTTCAACATGATTTGGAGACACAACAAAATGTCATTCGAGTGGAGGAAGAGTACTTTGATTCCTTTGTATAAGAACAAAGGCGATGTACAAGATTGTACCAACTACCGAGGAATCAAACTAATGAGTCATACGATGAAAGTCTGGGAACGAGTGATTGAGCAAAGACTTAGGAAACATGTGAAGATATCGGAGAACCAATTTGGATTTATGCCAGGAAGATCGACTATAGAGGTCATCCACCTCATGAGACAGACAATGGAACACTACCGTGATAGGAAGAAGGATCTACATATGGTTTTCATTGATTTGGAGAGGGCATATGATAGAGTACCAAGAGAAATACTTTGGTGGGCTTTGGCAAAGAAAGGTGTTCCACAAAAATATATAGATATCATCAAGGATATGTATGAGGGGGCAACTACGAGTGTGCGGACTACGATGGGGAGGAAAGAAGAGTTTCCTATTACGATTGGAGTGCATCAAGGTTCTGCACTTAGCCCCTTTCTCTTTGCTTTAGTGATGGACGAACTAACGAGGTCAATTCAAGATGATATACCGTGGTGTATGATGTTTGCGGATGATAATGTGTTGATTGATGAGACAAAGGAAGGTGTTGAGAGTAAGTTGGAATTGTGGAGGGATATATTAATAGCCCGTGGTTTTAGATTGAGCAGAAGTAAGACGGAGTATATGGAGTGCAAGTTCAGTGGGGTTACAAGCAACGAGGCAGGGGCGGTCACTTTGGATAACAAAGTGGTTCAAGGATCGAACGTCTTCCGTTACCTTGGATCCATTCTCCAAAAGGATGGAGAACTGGATGGAGACGTGGCTCATAGAATTAACGCGGGTTGGTTAAAGTGGAAAAGCGCCACCGGGTTCCTTTGAGATTCTGGCATTCCCCAAAGATTGAAGGGAAAGTTCTACAGTACGGCAATTAGGCCTGCTTTGTTATATGGCATCGAATGTTGGGCTGTGAAACAATGCCACGTTCATAAGATGAACGTGGCGGAGATGCGTATGTTGCGGTGGATGTGTGGCCACACAAGGAAGGACCGATTAAGAAATGAGGTGATTCGGGAAAAAGTTGGAGTTGCATCCATTGAAGAAAAGATGAGAGAGAATCGGTTAAGATGGTTTGGTAATGTGAAAAGGAGTTCAGGTGATGCACCGGTGAGAAGAATTGAAGAGTGGAGGAGTAACCAAATTGTAAGGGGTAGGGGAAGACCTAAGATAACTTGGATGAAGGTAATTGAAAGTGATATGAGGATACTTGGGATTGAGGAGAGCATGGTGTTGGATAGAAGTGGGTGGAGGGGCAGTATCCATGTGGAGGAAGGGGTGTGATTACTGCATTTATTTGTTTTTCTCAATTGTGTTGGTATTAAAACCTTTTGAAAACATCTTATAAAACTTTTTGATGTAAACCTTATTTTCAAAAACTTTTTAAAAATTCTCAAAACTTAAACCCTTTTAAAAACTTTTTATCACTCTTATCGATGTCATCTCCTTTGGCAACGGTTTCAGTTGACGATTCATGTTAGCCGACCCCAAATCACTTTGGGAATAAGGCTTAGTTTTAGTAGGGATTAATAAATATGTTGGTTTTGGATTTTGAATTGATATTAAGTTATTCCCTTAAATATTTTATTTACTTTACAAAGATTGTGGGCTTTATTCATTGAATTTGGATTTATCTCTATTGACAGTTGGTTGATTGTTGATTTTAGTTAACAAATAAAGGGGTTAGTTCCGGGTCAATTGGTTTGTATGATCAAATTATTTAATACAAAGATAAAAAATTCGAGTCTTTGTGCACTCATGTTTATTTGTGTTGGTTGTCCTATGACTTTACTTTGGACGGAACTAATCATCGTGTTCTATTTTCTTTTGGGATTATTTCCTTATCGCGGAATGTGGAGCACGGAGTCGCGCCTGTTGCTTTGTCTTCCTATTGAAGGTTGGTTAGTTTAGACAACTCGTTCCATTTCTTATTTAATTTATAATAAATTAATCTTTTGTCCGGTGCAGTCAAGTTAAGTCTTGTGAGTCTAATGTCTTACTATTATTTATTATGACTTCGTACCTTTAAATTAGTATCATGCTAGGTTTAATTGTTTTATTTATTCGTACTCAACTTTGTTGATTACGTGCTCTGCTTGTGTGTCGATCATGGTTGTGCCTTATTGATCTTGTGATGACCTTTTTGGCTATCAGTTCTTCTAGATCAATAGAATTTTAACCATTTGTATTTCGGGACACCGTTTGGAGAGAATATTTCGGTTTGTCTTTAATAGCAACACTTCATACTTTTGGTTTAATTCTACTTTATTGGATTTATATTTTAAGTTGTTTAAACTTAGTTTGGCTTGAGATGACTTATGGTTTGACACGTTTGTGATTCTTCGAAAGTTGAACTATATCCAAAAGTTTAAATTGATGGTTTAAGTATTTATTCATTTTCCACTGTAAAACTTCGAGTAAGTCGATGTTTTCACACGAGTGATAACATCTCAATGTTTCTATGTTGTTGTGGGAAAAAAGGTGTTTTATAAAATAGAGAAATGTTGGGGTGTTACAAAGTGATATCTTGGAGCTTAAGTTTCATTAGCCTCTTGTGCCAATCAATTTTGTTAGTCGCATAGTCATTTAAAAGAATTTCCAAGAAAACAAGCTCCTACTATTTATTTACACATAAAACTTCTTTTGAATTTTTTTAGTTCAAAATTATCATTTATTTTTATTTGAATTTTCGAACAAAAACTATTTTCCCGAAATTATTTCTGCAAAAATTTTTTAGACATTTGTTTAATATTTTGAATATTTTTAAATTGTTCCAAATTTTTTTATTTTTTTGGTAGTTATTAGATGTTCCAAAAGTTTTATTATAATTCCAAAGTATTTTATTTATTTTCGGTACTTATATCCGAAAATTTCTTTTGTTCTGAATTCATCTTCGGTATTTATGTCCAAAATTTGAAACTTTAGTTAATTAGGCTCGCCCGATTAGGTCGGACCAAGCCCGCCCGATCGGGTGCGAAACCTCACCACCTGATCCTAATAATCTTTGCCCGATCGGACCTTATTCTACCCGATCCGAACACGGGCCAACTCCATTGGCTTGTTTCTTTAGCTTTGCTTTGTGGTTTGAACTCGATAATCAAGTCTAAAGCCTTGGGAACCTCCTAACGCAAGTAAACATGCTCGTAACGACTCGAAGGTGCCTCGTAACAACTCATAAGAGGTGTGGCTGCTTTCAAATAGCTCGGAAATAAGGAGAAAACTCCTTAAAACCTGGAACTCAACATACAACAACAAAACCACAATTATATAGAGTAATTAGCACAAAATAGCTCCGAAGAGCTCCAATGACGCACGATTTAGCTCACAAATAAGGGAAAAAACTCTATAAATAATCATGTTATCATCAAGTAATTGTCCTTAAGTAGTATTTTCTCTAACTAATCAAATTATAATGAAGTGCATTTGCTCCAATCTATATTAATAAAATTTGATTGATTAATTAGATGGATTAAATATAAAATTTAGACACATATAATGTAACCCTATTGAGATCAATCCATAACAAGCATTTAAAGAAAAAACACCAACGTAACACATGCCAAAAGGTCTGTTTAAGTGGAAGAAAAAAATATTATAACTTTGTATAAACAAATTGTTGAGTTTGCAGGTTTGTTGGTCACAAAAACATTGAAAAAGTTTATGCAAGGTCTCGAACTTGGGACCAACTAAAGTAAGAAGGCTTTATATCAAGGCACACATCCAACCAATAGAGCAAATTTATCTTTGTATTATGTAATGCTACCATATTATGTTTAATTCTTGTTTTGGAATGGGGAACAGTTGTCCCCCTTGTTCCTTTGTGGGTCCGCCGCTGATAAAAGCTACACCACTTTAGATCGCGAGTTACGAGGAATCTTAATGATAGGCATTCCTGATAGTGATGATGAAGTTTCCAAGAATTTGATCGTGCTAGGGGACAAACAAGAAATGACATGCACTTAGCTACAATGAAAGGACGCTGGTAGCGGATAGAGTCAAGTGACAACGATTCTGACATGAAAATGTATAAACCTCAACCTGAAAGAACTAGAAGGTCAACTAGGGCTAAGAAGCCAAATTACTATAGTGTGGTTGAAGATAGGGAAGATTTTGAGGATAAAGTGCTCACTCCAGAGAAGTATAAAAGAGAATAATGATAAGAATGACAATGTAACTCCGTAGAGTTAGTTTTTACTAGTAATGGTTTAAGACAAGTCTAATTATTAAGTGGTGAAATAAGTAGCCAAGCTACACTAGGTTTAATCACTCATAGTATCCATACAGTGTTTGAGGAATACTTTTGGATTGGTGATAATTTTTCTAGTGGAATAAATTAATTATTAAGTTATCCGAGCTTGAGTAAGATTTTATTTATTGTGCGAATGAGAAGTATTATATCTACTGATTGATTTTATTTTATCTTTGATGTAAATGGTGATAAATAATCATCAATAAGTAAATGAATGCATGTGGTGTTGGTGTATGGTGATGAAATTAACACTATTGTGAATCAAGTGAATTGTTTTGGTGCAATCTCATATGATCAAACTGATGTGATGCCTTCATAAAGAATTGCATGTCGTTGTTAGCCAAAACCTAAAAGAGATTCACGTTAATTTTCAAGGGCAAAATAAGCAATAAGCATCACAAGCAAGATTAAATTGTCTAAGTTAGTCCGAATCTCTAATCTCTCTTTGATGGTTGAAACAAGCCCCCAATGAGAGAGAGAGAGAGGAGGGTTGGGAGAAGGGGGAGGGGGGTGGAATAGCCTGATCCTCAAAATCCAAAAACAAAGTGTTCAATCAAGTTGAAAGCAATGACACATTGATTTAACGTATCCATTACCATCTTCCTTCGAACACAAAACTATTACAATCAGTGTCCTCATAATCAAGGAGAACAACAATAAGAATAAGTTTTTGTTGTAGCAGCGGGAATAACTGTTATCCGAATATAAACCTGATGAAACTCTCCCCTAATCTATCAAAAGTGAATTTTATGAAGCTGTTTGGTTGTCTGAATCACCTTCTCTACTGACATCCTCCTCACTGTCCTCAGTTGCAGACTCGTGTTCTACTGATGTTTCAACCGGTTGAAGCTTTTCTGGTCCTGGACCTGCGGATACTTTCACCATAGATGGACGTAGGAGTCTATCACCTAGCTTAAACCCTTTACGGTATTCTTCGATTACAACGCCTTCATCATATACAGTGGACTCTTCTCGCATGATGGCTTCGTGCAACTTTGACAAAACCATGGCAAGAAAGATAAGTCAAGTGTTTTTGAACCAAAAAAGATAGTTGAAACAATTGAGTTATAACGTGAACCTAAGACGAAATTTCGTACTTGACTACCGTGAGATGAGCATACATCCAGCACGTTACATATATTATCTACGTGGACTCACCAAGTTGGCAAGAAAATCAAGAAATACTTGGGTTTTGAGTTATGAACGTTTCCAGGTCGTCATAAAACCTGAAAAACCACGATTGAGTAACCGAATCATTTTGCCAAGTACTCGGCTAAAATTCAAGCCAACTTGGTTGCCCACCTGCATTGATCCACACAGTAAACAGCATAATCACTAATAAGCCAATTAAGTTACTCAGGCAGGAGATCCTAATCACATAACCCAAACAAAGCGTTTTACAGTATTTCCAAATATTATCATCTACTATGATGAATTGCGGACCAGCCTATCCAATGGGAAGGCTTCTCTCTCCTTCGACCCAAATCCCCAAGTAAGGGAAGAAGAGTGGGAGAGCTATTATAAATTTCGCAAATAGAAAAAATGGAGACACATAAAAATTTGAAAAAGGCAGCAGACAGCAATTTTCTGTTTCAACAAATAATGAAACAAAAATGTACTCACCAATGGATCAAATGGTTCCCCAACCGTCTTGACAGGAACAACACCAATCGAGCCTAAAATTTCAACGAATTGCTTGTATATGCTCTGGTAACTATTGTTAATTTTCTCCTCTGCTTCAGACTCTATCTTAATCTGGGATTTCGCCCTCTCAAAATTATCCAAAACACCCAAAAAATTCTCAATAACCTCTCCCTGTGCATTTGCCACCAGTGAAGAACGTTCTCTTTCTGTTCTCTTCCGAAAATTATCAAAATCTGCACCAATCCTAAGAACACGGTCTCTTTCTACAGAGAGATCTTCAGACATAGAGGCCACCTTTCTTTCAAGCATGTCCTTTTCGTCTTCAATAGATTTAAAGAAGTCCTCTAACTCACCAACTCTAGCCTCATCATTATTATTAATAGCCTCTTTATACAACTGTAAAGCAGTTATGACTGGTGATGTGGGAGCTTCATCAGTTTCAGGTTTGATATCATCACTTAGTGCCTCTTCTACTGTTTCACCATTGAGAACTCCATCTGTGTTGTCCTATCAAAAATGATATCAAAGAAGAGAAATCATGAGGATGGTGCTAGACAACATAGAGAAATGTAGCAAGATGTCCTCAAGCAAGCGAAACATGATCACAATACATATTAGCGCAAGACCATACATCGTGATCTCTGGTCAATATGTATCTTCAAAACTAAGCCTTAATCCACTAGGGTGGTTCTCGGGTACATACTGCATTAAGTATATAAGATAATCTTGGCTTTTTGAAAACACTACATTACCAATCAACAGCATGGATGTCAACATCACTCTTTTGCATATAAAGTGTCATAACAGATGATAAAAACCTCATATAACTAAGCTATATATGCTTGTGTTCTGCTCGGGTCTAGATGACGACAAGGGTTCATACTTCAATTTTTCAGTGCCTAAATTTTCTTTTATATCTGGGGCTGGATCACCCTATCAGAATCATCAATCAACAAAGACTCACATCAGAATTCAGGACTGATAGCAAAATTGAAAAGTTCCTGGACCAGATTCATAATATAATACATTCTAGTTTCGTACAAGAAATGAAGAGATATTGTATAATACCATATAAAGAAAATTCATTGACATTATTCATATGAAAGATTAGTAGTTAGTTGTAGATTATAATGTCCTGCTTTGTTATTGTGAAAGGTCGCAATTCAAGTTTCTCCATCCAATCTGCACACTAGCACCACAGAATGTTCAAAGCAATCTTACTTCTTTCACAGGATTACCATCTATTTATTCACAAAATTGGCTTTGAAAAGGAGTTCAAGACTCCAGACAAAAGAGAATTAACTTTTCAGAAGCAAAAATCTAAAGTCTCGGGTTAGAGATCTGACTTCAGAAAGAACTATAGAAATTGTCTGAGCAAACATGGCATGCCACACAAAACCCTGATTAATTTTATTCATCACCATATGCAAATCATCTATTGCTGTATTGGTCCCCAAATATTCTTCAAAATACACAAGGAAAAGAAACTCATTTCAGCTGATGAACAATGATTAGCATTCAATGAGATAGAATAGTTTTAGGTCGATAAAATGCATGTTTACAGAAGTAGCCAAGACCGCACCTTACAATTAACGGAGTATCATAAGTAAACTTACATATAAGCCTGTGCAGCAACAAAATATGCATATATATGTTCAAGGATAGTCTGAAAAAGTTTCAGGTTACAATAATTCAACCAATCCCATAGAATTCTGTATAAAGAGTTTACTAACATTGATACGATTTATACTTTGGGCCTGTTCTATTCGGCATAAATAAGCTTAAGTGAACTGAAAGGGATAGTGAAATGTGAGACTAACATTATTATCCCACACTTATTTTCAGTTCAGTTATCTACGATTCAAGTCAGCTGCAGACAATACTATTACTCTCACGTTTTACAACTCCTGTCAGTGCAGTTTAGCTGTTTTAAGTTTTTTCACTCAAGCTCATTTATGCCGAAGAGAACATTCCGTAATTACAAGAAAGAACTTGCCTTCTCCAGTAGATATGAACATTATATGCTCATTTCCCTACTTAGACTCTGGTACGTTTCACCAGCATATAAAGGCAATTGACAATTTATGTTACTTAACAAAGACATTCAGCTTATATACCACTAGTCTACGCGCCAACTCGTTCCATTATTTATATTGGCTCGCGTTCTGGGGGTTGGGGTTCTTCTAAACATAGTTACATATCATAAACATAGTTACATATCAGCTTCTAAACATAGTTACATACACTAATTATAACTACTACTACTCAATACTCCAAAAGAAGCTTAGAAACATGAACCATAAATTGGACTCATAAAGAAAAGGTGGTACCTGGATCTGAGGCTGCTGAAATTCTTCAGTTTCAGTAGCTTCTCCAGAAGAAGCGAAAATCCCAAACTTTGTGGGAACAGCGTTATGGGACAATTTGGAGGGAAAATTGTGAGCATATAAGCAAGTATTTCTATCCCTAGTGTTAGTGTAGCATTTATTTTTAAAACTAACACAAAAAGAACACTTGAATGATCTTAATGGAGATATAGTAGTTGAGACGGAAGGTGACGGCGCTCGAAAATTGGCGCTACGAAGAAGCATCGCCATTGTTTTTATGTAGAAGGTAGTGGAAAAGAGGGAAGATGGACAGAGAGAGGGTGAGGATTAACAAGAGAGAGATAGACAGGAGAGAGGCGCAGGTAAAGCTAATAGTGTAACATTACTTCGAAATGAGAGAATGATAAATTGCTAACGGTTCTAAATAACTTGTCTAATAGGTATATGATCCTATAAGTCATTATGATGCTCATTAAAATGCAAGTCCAAACAAATAAAATGAAACCTCAACAAAACAGATCAAGTAAGGAATGAATCTTTAGTTCATTTTTAATGAACACGGAAAACCGTCCATGTTTTCTCTATCCTCTGTCAGTTTTTTTAAAAAAATTAAACATGTCTTTAAGAAAAGGTAAAAGGTACACCTTGGTGTACGTATCTCTATGTACACCAAATGAGTATGAGTTGGTCAAAATGAGTATGAGTTGGTCAAAATGAGTATACATTGGTCAAAGTGAGTACGAAGCAAAATGAGTATGCGTTGGTCAAAATGGGTACGAAGCACAATGAGTATGCGTTGATCAAAATGAGTACGAAGCAAAATGAGTATGCGTTGGTCAAAATGAGTACGAAGCAAAATGAGTATGAATTTTCAGAATGAGTACGAAACAAAATGAGTATGAATTTTCAGAATGAGTACGAAACAAAATGAGTATAAATATTCAAAATGAGTACGAAGCCAAATGAATATGAATTATATGTAAAAAAAATTAAATGGAAAACGCAATTTGGGTTGGAGGGAGGAGTCGAACCCCCCGACCTCATTGCAAGCTGAAGTAGACGCGCCCAACCACTGAGCTATAACATCTTTTGTGATACTCTAGGCGCGCGAATGGTATATTAATTATACCTGTGTGTACCTACCGCAAGGTACACCCGAATGTACATTATAATTTGCGTGTCTTTAACCTTTGCAATGAACCATCTCTCTCATTATTTCCCTCCTCAACCAAAACTCACTTTCTCTCTCCCTAAAATTTTCACCTTCTACTTGTTTATCACCATTTCCCTCTCCTATTTTCTCTAACCTTGTTCATCGCCATTTTTTTCACCATTTATCTTTCCCTAATTTCTCACCTTCTCCTAATTAATTTTCTCCTTTTTTTATTTTGAGCATTTTTGTTAAATTAAGTGTTGATTTATGTTTATTTTCTTAGAAAATAGGAAACAAAGGGATGAAGAAGATCCACGATTAGTAACGATGATGAAGAAGTCGAAGAGACATGATGCAATTGAAAGAGATGAAAGGCTCCAAATAAGTTTTATAAAAATTATTGTTTCTTTGTTCATTTATAAACATTTTTAGGATGAACCTTATTTTTGGATGAACCGAGTTCATTTTTTTGAATGAACCTTCTTGATTTTGGTATTTTTTCCAAAAACCAAGATCAACCTTCTAATTTCCAAAAACTAAAAATGAACCTTCTAGTTTTTCCAAAGAACCTTGGTCATGACAAAAAAAATTTCAAGACTAAAATTGATGAACCCTAGAATGGTTTTGAAGAATAAACTTTTGTATTTTGGTAATTTTTTTTAGTAATGTTTGTTTTGGTAATTTTTGGCAATTTTTTTGGATTTTTTTTGGTATTTTTTTCTGTAATTATTGGTAATATTTTGGTTATTTTTAAAAATTAATGAACCTATATCAGTTTTAAGATGAACCTTCTAAATGTTATGTTGGATGAACCTTATAGTTTTTTAGGATGAGTGTCAGTTTTTAAGTAATTTATATATATGGTTAATTTTTGGAATTTTTTTGGAACTTTTGGTGAACTTTTTTGGTTATTTTTTCGTAATTATTGGTAAATTTTTTTGGTGAATTTTTTGGTATTTTTTTAATCAATAAACCTATTTTAGTTTAAGGATGAATCTTCTAAATTTTATTTTGGATGAACCTTTTAGTTTTCTACGATGAACCTATCACTGTTTAACGATAAAACTCTGTCGGTTTTAGGATGAACCTATATCAGTTTTTTGAAAATAAAATTTCATTTTATAGGTAATTTTATATATTGTTAATTGTTTATTATGTTGTGCCTAAGATTAGTAATCCTACTTTTGTGAAAGAATATAGGCCTATTGCCTGTTGTACTGTGATCTATAAAATCAATGCTAAAATCATCACTTCTAGACTCCAACAGGTAATGCCTGAAGTGATTGATCTTGCCCAAACTGGGTTCATTTCTGGGAGGTGTAAGCCTCTGAGCTCATTAGAGGCTATAATTACAAGAACATCTCTCCTAGATGTGTGATGAAGGTGGATTTGAGGAAGGCCTATGATTCGCTGGAATGGTCTTTCTTGGAGGCTATGCTTCAAGGTTTGGGGTTTCCTGCTGTCTTCATAGGGTGGATTATGAGCTGTGTCAAGTGAGTCTCCTACTCAGTGTTGGTTAATGGTAGGCCTGATATGCCTTTTGCAGCTAAGAAGGGTCTGAGACAGGGTGATCCTATGTTCCCTTTTCTATTTGCTTTAGGAATGGAGTACCTCTCTAGGAAACTGAATGGGGTCAAAACTGATGATAACTTCAAATTTTATCCTAAGGGCCTGTTCATTTCAGCTTAATTTCAGTTCAGTTCAGTTCAGTTCAGCTCCAATCAGTTCAGTTCAGTTCATCTCCAATCCGTTCAGTTTAGTTCAGTTCAGTTCAGTTCAGTTATAATCATTTTGTTAAATATTACTCCCTCTGTTCCAAAATGTTATACCCATTTTCCGTTTTAGGCCGTTTTAAAAATATATACCCATATAGAATCTTTTCTATTTATATAAATTTTTTCTCCCCATTTTAACTTTCAATATCTAAACATTTACCTACCTTTTACTCATTTGTACTTTAATGGTCCCCACATTTGAATCTCTCTCTCTTACTTTTCCTAATAAGGACAAAAAAAAGTACATGATAATTATTAAAATAAACATAGTATTCTCCTATGATTCTATTTGCCTTGGTTTTCCCCCATATTCCAAATGGATATAATATTTTGGAACGGAGGGAGTATTATGTTGGTCTAATTTATTTTACTAATTGCTTTTATTATTATTATATTATTATTATATTATTATTATTTATTTATTTTTATATCATTATTATTAAGTATTATTATTATTATTTGTATACTATTTTTTTATTATATCTTTATTCATTATTATTACTAGTATCATTATGGAGGAACATGGTTTAGGTTAAAAACACAAATAAACCCGCGTTAGCCCATAATCCAATCAAATCACGTTAAAATGATTTATGATGTAATTTTGCACGGTCTGACCCAATCATTATTTTATTACTAAATATTAATAATTAAATCTAATAATTAAAATAGTTATATTAATTTAATTCTAAGATATTATTGTTATTATATAATCATCATCAGGTATTAATATATTAATACAAAGACTATAAAATAATTGTTATTAATTATCATTATAATCATTAATCATTATTATTATTAGTTTATGATTATTAATTATTTATTTATAATTATCATTTAAAAATATCCAAAATACAATTAATATTATTCATTAATAATTATTCATTATTATTACCCATCATCATAATTATTCTATTTAATATTCATATTATTATTGTTTAGATATTATATATATAATTATTAAATTCAATTTAATTCAATTCAATTCAGTTCAGTTCAGTTCAGTTCAGTTCAGTTCAGTTCAGCGCCAATCAGTTCAGTTCAGTTCAGTTCAGTTCAGTTCAGTTGTTTTCAGTAAATCTAGACAGGCCCTAAGTGTGAGAGAGTCAATCTTACACATATGATGTTTGCTGATGACTTGTTACCCTTTGCAAGGGCTGATGTCAGTTCAGTATCCAAGATTTTTGATGCTTTCATGGATTTTTGACAAGCCTCTAGCCTCAGTGCAAATATTAATAAGAGTGAAGTTTTTATAGCTGGTGTGCATGATGATATTAAAACTGCTATTCTTGATAGGTTGGGTTTTAGCGCTGGTTTGCTGCCTTTCAAGTATTTGGGGGTGCCCTTGTCCTCTAAGAAACTTTCCTATACTGACTGTAAGGCTCTTGTTGATAGAGTAGCTGCTAGGGTAAGGTCTTGGGCTGCCAAAAAGCTTTCTTATGCTGGCAGGATTCAATTGATTGCTTCAATCTTGCAAGGGGTCCAGCTCTATTGGTGCCAAATCTTTATTTTGCCTAAGAAAGTGTTGAAAGAAATCCAATCAGTTTGTAGAAACTTCTTATAGACTGGTGGGGATAATCCTTCAAAGAAAGCCCCTATTAGCTGGGATCAGTGTTGTTTGCCTAAGAAGTTTGGAGGCTGGAACTTGAAGAATTTGGTGCTGTGGAATCAGCTAGCAGTTACCAAGCATTTTTGGGCAGTTGCAGGAAAGCAAGACAGATTATGGATTAAATGGATTCATGCCTATTACATAAAGCTTGTTGCAATGTGGTTGTTTGATATCCCTAGTAGGATGTCATGGCCTATGAGGAAGATCTATGAAAACAGGAGGTTTATTAACAAAATGCAGCCTGAGGTGTTCTTGAAACATGGAAAATTTTCTATCAAAACCATATATGACTTTTATCTACCTGTGCCTGCTGTAGTACCTTGGAGAAGGCTTATCTGTTATAACAAGGCTTCACCAAGAAGTGTGTTTATTACTTGGCTAGCAGTCCAGAATAGACTTGCAACTAGGATGAGGTTGTGTAACTGGGGTGTAATAGATTCTGATAGATGTTGCTTTTGTAAAGTTGAAGCTGAGGATGTGCATCACCTCTTCTTTCAATGTTCTTTTGCTGCTCAAGTTTGGTTATCAGTGCTACAGGCCATCAGCAGAAACAAGGCTATTATGAGCTTTGATAAGGAAGTGAAGTTGGCAGCCAAGAAGTGTAGGAAAAAAGTCAGAGTAGTAGAGTGTATGGTATTGCTTTCTCTGAGACAGTCTATATGATCTGGATTCAGAGAAATCTTAAGATCTTTACTGGTGCCTGCTTATCAGTTGATCAAGCTTGTAAACAAATTCTGTTTAGGGTGTATTGTTGTTCTACTAGATAGTACTTTGTCTAGGTATTTTGTTGGCTATGGTGTTTAGGGGTCCCTTTTCTTTTTAGGCTTTAGCATATGATGAGCCTGCCTATGAAGGCCTTCCTAGAAGGGATGCATAGGTAGGTGCAGATGCTTTGTTAGTCTATAGATGATTAGGAGGAGCTTTGGTATTTATATGTCTTCTTTTTGGTTATTAATTGCAAAAAAAAATTGATTATTATGTTAATTTCTGGTTCATTGTTCATTGTGTTAATTTTTGGCTATTGTCCATTGTGCTAATTTTTTCTTAATTGTTAGTTTTTGGTTCATTGTTCATTGTCAGTTGATGAGACCATATACGTCGTGTATTTAGAGCATTTCGGAGTCTATTTAGTAGGGGTTTAGGCCTTGAGAAGCTGAGTTTTAGATATATTAGCCTAAGTTTGGTATATGGAGAATTGTGTTGGTTCGGTGCTTTAGAGGAGATTTAAGGACATTTGGAGACTTGATATTATTTTAATCATTTACAGGTGGACTCCGTCCCGTGTTCATGGTTCGTTCGATAAAGAAAGTCATCAAGTTCGTGATCATTACATCCCGGTTCTCGTTCGTGAGTTTCGATGGTTTTACATGTTCGACAGTATATATGTGTTGGCGTGTTGTGGTCGTGAAGGTCTATTAAGTCCGCAAGCATTCGTTAGTTAAGCCGCTTGCATGCAGCGATACAAGCTCCAGCAGATCCTATGCTCGAGCAGCGCCCCACCATGCACGCCTCACGCACAACCATATGCAGCAACAAGCATACGCATGCAGGAATCGTGCGCGACCCGCACACCTCGCGCATTCTGGCGTTCCAGCAGCTCAGCAGCACACATACAACAGTGTCTTCGCACGACCCGCGCGCCTCATCTGCGCGACTCGCGCTTGACGAGCTCTGTTGCGCAGCTAGGCGATTTTATCGATCTTTGTGTTTATTATCTTAGTTTTATGTTTTATTAACTCTTAACCCTTATTATCTATCATTATTAGACTAGACTTAGAACCCTAATTAGAGAGAGAAACACTTCTTCCTTCTCTCTAATCTTTCTATGGTGTTGATTATCATTGAAGATTTATTGAATTACCCTATGCCGATCATAGTGTAGATCAATTCTTAAGAACGGTAATCTAATCTTCAGTTAGTTTTATTGTGAGGTTTCTTATATGAACAATTTCTCATTTATAATATTGGATTCTAGTTTCATGTATGATTATTGATTTGGTTTTCTTTTCAATTAATCAATTGCTAGAACATAGAACGTTGTTGATTCGATTGTTCTCTGTTTATGAGTAGCAGACTAGGGTTTAACTTTGAATCTGATTGTTCTTGTTATTTCCTAGTGAATTCATTTTTTCCAAATTGAATAATTATGCTAGTGATTGTTGTTTGGCACATAGTTTCCTAGGGCTTTGATTTTCTTTAGAATTGAACCTATATTATTGATTCGATTAGGTTTTCTATAGTTTAGTTGTTCTATTTGCATATTCGGGTAGTTTAACTAATCTTTAGAGGGAAGCGGGATTAAATTCTCAATCTATGTGTGATTAAGATTAGTTGTTCGTATTTAGAAACCGATGATCGATAACCCGAACCGAAGTGACGATTGACCGAACTCAAGACATTTCTCCATTGATATTCCCTATAGTTTATTATTGCTTTCTTAGTTATTAGTTTTGACCTTTCAATCTGAAAACCCCCCTTTCGATCTCTTATACACATACTTTAGCCGAGTCTCTGTGGTTCGACCCTACTTACCTCCTACACTATTTGTGTTGGAAAGTCGGAATTATAAATATTATCTTTGGTAAACGCGTGCGACCGCGTCCCACCATCAGTTTTTGGTTCATTGTTCATCGTATTAATTTTTTGTTCATTTCAATTTTTTTTGGTAATTTTTGTTACTCCCTCCGTCACAAAAACTCTATACTCTTTCCTTTTTCATCCGTGGCAAAAAGCTCTATACACTTCTATTTATAGACATGGCCCACTACTGCTTTATGCTTTTTACTTTTCACCCATAACCCACTACTCTCTCACATCCAAATAAAATAATACTCTACTAATTACTATCATATCTACTCCCTCCGTTTCTTTTTGTTTGTCCCATTTACTGTAGCTCCAAACGCCAAGAAAGATGATGTCATATGCATGTGGGTGGGGACAACAAGTAAGGAGTCCGCTTATTTTATAATAAATGTGGTGATTAAAGTAGGTGAGAGAAAATTTTAAGGTACACGTGGGACCAAAAAGTGATAAAGTAGGGGTAGATGGGTGACATAATTTTGCCATGTAAAGAAAGATGAAAAAGTAGGACAAACAAAAAGAAACGGACAAAAACGGAAAGTAGGACAAACAAAAAGAAACGGAGGGAGTACCTTTTTAATAAAATACAATTGATAATCAAACAATAACTTATCATCTAAAACTACGTGCTCAATCAAGTGTATAAAGCTTCCTGGGACGGGGGAGGTGATTTTTTTGGTAATTTTTTTATTTTGTTGGAAAATAAATATTTTTTTTTATTTTTTTCGGAAGAACCTCTTTTTTTCCATTTTTTAAAACTTGTCTTTTTGGGTATTTTTGTTGGTAATTTTGGTATTTTTTTTTGAATAAATAAAGATTAGTTTTTATTGCTAATTTTTTGAATTTTTTGAACCTTTGACAATTTTTTTTGGTAATTTTTTGGTGATTTAAAAAAAAATAATTAATGAACCTTCTTTTATTTTTAAAGATGAACCTTATTTTTTTCAAGATGAACCTCTTCAGTTTGTTTGCTGTTTTATAAAATCGACTAAATAAATTGCTTTTCTCCATGAACCTTATTTTTTTCGGATGAACCGCTTTCATTTTTTTGCTTTTCTTAAAAATCGTTGTGTTTTTTGTTGGTAATTTTGATATTCTTTTAGAAGAAATAAAGGTTAGTTTTATTGGTAATTTTTTGGAATTTTTGAACTTTTGACATTTTTGTTTTGGTAAATTTTTGGAATTATTTTTTAAAATTGATGAACCTTCTTTTATTTTTAAGGATGAACCTTATTTTTTTTTAGGATGAACCTCTTTCAATTTGTTTGCCTTTTAAAATTGATGAACCTCTGTTTGTTTTTTAGGTAATTTTAGGTAATTTCACTTAATTTTAGGTAATTTTTTTGGTAGTTTTTTGGCTAATATTTTGTTATTTTTTAAAGTTAATAAACCTATGTCATTTTTAGGATGAACCTTTTAATTTTTTTTGATGAACCTTGTAGTTTTTTATGGATGAACCTATATTAGTTTTTTGGTAATTCATTAATTTTCTTAGGATGAACCTATGGCAGCTTTTTCGATAAACCTTCTAATTGGTCTGTTTTAATTAGCCTCTGTCATTACTTTTTTATTTTTAATAATTTTTTTTATGTTAAACCAAGTGTTTTTATGTAATAATTCATTAATTTATGTTTATTTTCTTGAAAAATAGGAAACAAAATGATAAAGAAAAAGTGTATTGGTGATGAAGAAGTTGAAGAGAAACAAAGTGATGAAGGAGAAGCGTCATTCTTGAAAAAAAGAAAACTAAGTGTGTTTATGTAATTCATTAATTTATGGTTATTCATTAATTCATTAATTTTTATCATTAATTTTTTGTTTAATATTTATTTTTTATTTTTTTATGTAATTCTCTATCCCTTCTTTTAAAAACAGATGTGACCATTGAACTATTGTTCATTGTTTAATTACCATATGTTCATTTTATATCATAACTTATTCATTTGCCTAAAACAAGATGTTCATTAGATTTGCCTAAAACAGAGAGGATATTTTTGGGCAAATGATTTCAAAATGTAATTAACCATATGTTCATTTATTGCCATAACACAGTTCATTTTGAGCCAACCAGCTGTTCATTCAAAAGTTACCTCATTTCCCTTGTTTATCATATTGTACAATGAACATTTTAGGTAAATAAAAGAACAACTTGAAAATCCATAATGAACATTAATACTACATCCGTTTCCTAAAAATTGTTACACTTTGACATTTTACACTATTCACATATTTTACTTTGACCATCGTTTGTGATTTATGCATAAGAAAAAATATAGTCATGTGGGATCTTGTTAGATTCCTCTTGATATATAGAATATTGATATCTAGTTTTTATAATTTTTACAAATACGTAATTAGAGATATAAATGTTCAAAGTTTTGCATTGGCATGCGTGAGTATTATGTTAAAAAAATATTTATACGTTAAAA
Organism: Patellifolia procumbens; assembly: GCA_947645195.1. NCBI lineage: Eukaryota > Viridiplantae > Streptophyta > Magnoliopsida > Caryophyllales > Amaranthaceae > Patellifolia > Patellifolia procumbens. Next base: position 83,079 of record CANSGD010001471.1, on the reverse strand, counting down.
AAAAGGAGGGACTATTATGTTAAAAAAATATTTATACGTTAATTGGGAACCCTTTTTTGTTAACGTTGATTTTATAATGAACATTGGTTGTGGATAAATGAACAACTTCAATACCCATAATAATCGTAGGGATTATGTTGATTTTACAATAAATAAAATGAACATCTACAATAAACTAAATAAACTAACTTAATTATAAGTAAATTTTTCATAGAAATTTTAGTTGATTTTACAATGAACATTTGATATGAATAAATGAACATCTTAAACATTTAAAATGAACAATTCTTGAAGGAGAAAACAAATGGCTGAGAAAAGAAGTGGAAAAAAATTTGGGCAAATGAATTCAAAATATTCAATGATGGAGGAGAGATAAAAATAATCTTGGTCCATTTGTCATTGTTCATTATATATAAAATGATGTTTATTGATAACGATTAAATAGGGAAAAAAACCTTCATTTCTGCGATGTTCATTGCAACTGAACTAAAGGTTCATTACGTTGAGCGCACCATGCGCATCACGGTGGCGTGTGTATAATGGAATGCGTAACTGATAGGGTTTAGTCGTATCACCTAATAAAAAATAAACCTACAGTCCTCTAAAAATGGCAGTCAAGGGAAGTAGGGTCGAATCCACAGAGAGACGGAGTTCTAAGTTAATATCCAGCCAGAAAGCTACTTCAGACAAAAATCAGATAGAATTCAGCTGAACTAATAAATAACTACTAGAAAGCAATATAAAGATCGGAATTTAACTATGAATTAAAGGTCTAGGGAATTAGTTCGGTCCACCATGCTTATACCAATCAAAGGATCAAACAACTATCAGAACCTAGGCCAAGAATCGATAGATTAGAACAATGTCAAGCTATGGTTAAGTCTCAACATCCATAATTCAACATATGCAGCATGTTCACAAACATAATCAGAATTACTGATGTGTACTAGGCCTCTAAAAGTAAGACGGATCTGTGCAAACGATTATTAACCTCAAGTAATCAATGAAACTGCGCAATAACGTTAATTACTCAATAAGAACAAATCACACCATAACCTATCTCATCAAACCCTAGAAACTAATAATAATTGAAACAATCATGGTATAAACATGGCTTCCCTCTCTAAATCCCTAGAAATTAAACTACTCACTCATAATTGAATCAACAATAAACAATCTAATATGAAACCTTAATAATTGCATCATGAATGAATAAATAAATAAACTAAGCAATTGAGAATAATAAAAGAGATTAGGGTAAGAAAAGAATACCAATTGACAGAAAGCAGAAAATTTTATTGAAATCGGAACAGGTTCAATCACCTTTAAACTAATCTAAGTGTTTAAACTAAGCTAAGAACAATGACGAATAAAACTAGAGTCTAAAGCAGTAAAAGGATGAAATAAAAGATTTCTCTAAAATAATGAGGAAAAGGTATTTATAATACCCCCTCAAGTCTAATTAAAATGGGAAACAAAAGTCGAAATCAGCGTGAAAAGGTGCCAGACCCGATCGGGCCCGAGGCCTCCACCCGATCGGGCCGAGACACAAACAACACCCACTTGGCTCCTGAGCCCTCGTAGCAGCAGCGCAGCATTAAAGCATAAACGAGGCCGACCCGATCCAACACCCGATCGGGTCTGTGATGGGGTCCTCACACAAATACCACCAGCGTGCTCCCCTAGTCCGCAGCGTCACAATAAGACCTAGCAGCACCCAACCCGATCGGGTCGGGCACACTATTCCCGATCGGGTCGGGCACACTATGCCCGATCGGGTCTGGTGCATTGATGCTCGCCCGATCTGATCGGGCACCCCTTGCCCGATCGGGTCGCGTGCCCGATCGGGTCCGCGACTTTCATACCCGATCATTAATACTTCGCCCGATCGGGCCATTTTTGTCCGATTAGAGTACGGAAAATTCCTTTTTGACTCTTTGGCTCTCAATTCTTCACGTTTAGAGGTCTTGGGACCTCTTAAACTACCCATAAAGCTCGTGAGCCATCTTATGTGCCTCGTAACATCTCGTAAAGCCGTGGTTGCTTCCAAATGGCTCGGGAATAAGGAGAAAACTTCCTAAAACCTGCAATTCAATACTAGAACACAAAACCACAACTATAAACGATAGTTAGCATAAGTAGCTCCCAAGAGCTCCAATGACGCACAAATTAGCTTGTAAATAAGGGAGAAAGCACTATATAAATACGTGATATCAGTAACTTGTCCGATTACAAGGTTAAAATAGTCATTTCAACTTTTTGGTTGGGGATATTTTGGTAATTTAGTACTCGCTCCCTCCGTTTTTTATAGATATGTAACATGTTGACTTTGGACACTATTCATCCAATTCACTTTGTCCATTAATATTTATTTATACAGAAGGAAAAATATAGTCATGTGGGATCTTATTTGTTTCGTCTCGGTACACACTTTCCAAATATATAATTTTTATAAATTTTACAATTATACAATTAGTGATATAACATATCAAAGTTATGTCTCGACAAATGTGAAAAGTCAAATGTTACATCAAATAAAAAAGGGAGGGAGTAGTAATTTGCTTGGAATGGAGGAATCCCCAACTCCTGCCTCTCTTGTCAAGGAACATTATATTGTTGGTATGAAATATTATATTGTTGGTGTAAGACATTATTTTGTTGGTGTTTGATAATATTAAAGTAACAAATTTCGATTGACATAAGAATGCGATGTTGGTCTAATATTCTATATTGTTGGTGTAGCCACAAATAGTGTTGATATTTGACAAAATAATGTTTAATTTTTGACATTATAGTGTTGGGTTTCTTTTATAATTTCATTTTTTTGCTTTTCCTATTTTAAAAATCATTTATTATACTCCCCCCGTCCCATTAGGAGTATTAATTGACTAACTTATTTTATTGTTAGTAGTTGACTATTGGTATTTGTTTTAGTACATAAACTACATATTGGTGGAGCATATCATAGGGGTTTGGGGTGGGTGGGGTGGGATTATTAAATTAATTATATATGTGGGATCCATTAATGTTAAAAATAATATTTCAATTATACTTCAATGCTATTTATAGAAGTGTATCAACTAATGTAGGACTAACGAATAAAGGAAGTGTATCATCTAATATGGGACGGAGGGAATATTTTATTACTGCTAGCACACAAGTTATTCACTAGCAGTTAGAGATTTATCATCCCTCCTTTATAACTTGGCATTGTTGGCTTGTTGTCCAATAATTAGAATGACTTTCATTGAATTTGCTAAAAAATACATATGAATAGGAAAATTTTGATGACAATAATTGTAATCTCTTGTAATTTTATGAATTTTATAAATTTTATTTATATTTTTTATTTTTATTTTAAATAAGATACAAGAAAAGCTTAGAAGACCCTTCTCTCAAGGGTGTATCCTAAACTATCTACAAGAAAAAGAATATACAACTGTTGATCGTCAAAGACATCATACGAGCGAGATTTTGTTGTAAGATGATGTCCTTGCTTAGATAGGTAGTCTGCAACCCGATTAGCTTCTCCGAATATATAGGAGATAGAGGTAGTCTGGAATTGTGAGAGAAGATCACGAATATCATCGATGAGTATCTGGATGCACCACGGGGTGCTAATATGCCTTTAAGAATGTTGATTACGAGCAGATTGTCTCCTTCAATCATGATCTATGAGAATCTCATCTACAAGGCTTGTAAGAGTCCATTACGTAGAGCTATTGCTTCAGCAATGAATGACAAGGCTTGTCCCAATTTGTATGCCATGGCTTTTATCCTTATTATCCCGTAGTACTATGCCGGCTGCTGCAGAAGAAGTTGTAGATGACCCGTCAAAATTCAGTTTGATGAGGTGTGGTGGTGGGGGTTTCCATCCAACGTGTATGGTGTGAGGTTGTTTGCAAAGTTTTGGGGTGTAGCTGGCCGTTTGAGCGTCAGTGGCATTACGCCATTGCCATTCTAAATATGTGTGCTTTGCTCTATGAAAAACTCGTAGTAGGTTGAAAGTTTCATTTTGGATGATGATGCTGTTTCTTTCCTTCCATAAGCTCCATTGAAGGATAAAACATTTTTCTTGAGTATTTCTCGGCCCTGCATGTAGGCCGTGAATAGAGGTCGAAATTTGGCTTAGAGGTATTGTAGTTCCAAGAAACCTGGATACCTCATGGTTTGTCCAGAAGTTTTGTGCCACAGACAGGACAGAAAGAGGTCATGAATATTTTGTTATAATGATGACAAAGAGGGCAATTTGTAGGCACTGGAATGTTTCTGATAGTTAGGTTATCCCTGGTAGGTAGACCATTTGTAAAACTTGCCAAACGAATACTTTTATCTTAGGTTGAATGTCAAGTTTCCAGATCCATGAGAAAGACCAACTTGGATTTTCAAAAGAATCAAAATTATGCGCGAGCCATGTGGCGGATTTGACAGAGAATTGACCAGAAGACGTCAATCCACATGGGGTATCTTTCTGTGGCTTGCAAGGGAGAAGAATTCCTTCAATGAGAGAGCAGATATGGGGAGGCACTAGCGAAGCTAGTAGGTCCATGTTCCAAGTCATGTCTTGATGAATGACCTCACTAACTTTTAGATTAATGTTGGTAAAATCAGTAGAACGTAGAATAAGATATTCAAGGAGGCTCTTGCTTGTACACCAGTTGTCTAGACAAAAGTAAATATCGGCTCCCGAGCCAATTTTCCATCTAATACCACGACAAATTAGGTTACGAGTCTGCAAAATTGCTTTACAGGTAGGTGAATCTGAGAGTTTTGGGGAGCATTCAAAAAAGGATGAAGTTTTCAAATACTTTTGTCGGAGAACAGACGCCCAATGGTTATGTTGGTTAGAGAGCATTTTCCATCCGAGTTTAGCCACCCTTCCTTAGTTCATATGTTTTGTTTTTCGAAGTCCCAAGCCTCCTATTATTTTTGGACGATAAATTTTGTCCCAGGAAATAAGGGGTAGTGCGTCAGAGGTTGAGGAGCTTTTCCGAGAAAAATTCGGTGAATAGTGTCCAATTTGTGTGAGATTGAACTCGGAAGTTTGTTGGTTGCCATTGTGTAGACAGGAATAGGTTCTAGGTTGTTTTGGATTAGGGTAGCTCGACCAGCCTTCAAGAGGAATGAGCTATTCCAGGAGTTCAAATGTTTGTCTGTGCGGGTAATTAAGGAATTAAGATTGTGACTTGAGCATTTATGGGTAGAAAATTTGATACCCAAGTACCGTCCTAGAGAGTTACGGGGTCTCATGTTGAAATGTCTTGCTATAAGCTGTTTTATGTGGTTTGGGGTCTCTTTTGACAAAGTTATTGCCGATTTATGGTAATTGATTAATTGACCAGATATTTTACAAAAGCTATCAAGTAGCCCTTTGAGTTTTTAGCTAGCCGAGGAGGTGGCTTTGTAGAAGAGGAGGCAATCATCAGCGAAGAACAGACCTGGAATTGTTTGGGTCCTAGGACAAATTTTTATTCCTATGCCAGACTTCTTGTCTTGAGAAGCAAATGATAATTGTCTTGCAAGTAATTCCATACAAATTATAAAGAGGTAAGGTGCAAGCGGCTCACCTTGTCTAAGGCCCATTGTTGGCTTAAAAAATTCAAAAATGAAATTGTTAACAGTACCGTACCCAATTTATCCAAGTAAGATGAAATACTAATAGTGCAAGGGCTTTAAAAAGGAAATCCCATTCGATTCGATCATAGGCTTTTTCCATGTCTAGCTTTAGAAGCAAACTAACCAGTTTTACTTTTTGATTTGTGAAAGGTGTTGAGTACTTCTTGGGCAATAAGGACATTATCGTGTATTTCTCGATTTTGGAAAAAAGCACTTTGGAACGGATTGATAATTTTACTGAGGATTGGGCGCAGTCGATTGATGGGAATTTTAGATATGATTTTGTAAAGCGTAGAGCATAGGCTTATCGGGCGAAAATGAGCTGGTCTTTCAGGACTAGCAATTTTAGGAATCATACAGAGAAGGGTGTGATCTATGCTTTTAAGAAAGTGGTCGTGTAGGAAGGAATTTCTTATAATGAGGCAGAGGTATTTTCTAATAAGCGGCCAATAGGCTTGGAAATTTTTTGAACCAAATCCATCCGACCCAGGACTTTTCGAAGGGTCAATATCAAAGAGTGCGTTATAGTTTTCCTGATCAGAGACCTCAGAGATGAGGTTGTTATTATCGGCATCTGAAATGCAGTTTGCTGTGCACGAAAGTGTGGGGTCCTGAGGATGAGCATAATCTGATCTGAGCCGGTTGTGAAATTCATGTGTGAACGTTGTTAGTATTTCAGATGGTTCAACAACCCATCGGTCCAAATCATTACGTATTCGAAAAATGGGTTGTTTCTTTTGTTTGTTTGTTATCTTAGCATGGAATTTTTTTTGTTTCGATCACCTTTCGTAAGCCACTTCTTGCGAGCAAATTTCCCCCAATATTTCTGGTTCAAGGATAGTAAAAATTCTCTTTGCTTTTGAAGGCGCTGTAAATGTTGTTCAATGTGCGAATTTGAGGGATGCAAGAGAAGTTGAGTTTCAATATTTTGAATTTTCATATTATTAATTTCTAACTTTTTTTGGGCATGGTCATAGTGTTGTCTGTGCCAGCTTTTGAGGGCTATCTTGATACGACGTAGGTTTTGACAAAGTGAAAAGAAGCGGGATCCTGGTATAAAAGTATTCTAGTGATGTTTGATAATGGAGTTGACGTGAGCGTTGTTTACCCATGTATTCTGAAACCTCAACCGGTTTTGTAATACCCCGAATGTAAGAGCTTAGTAAATTATATCATTAGCCTGGAAAGCAATATCATTTGAATTTTAAGGACTTCAGTCATTTTAAAATATAATAGTATCAACCCAAATTACGGATTATTTTAAATAAGTTATTAGACTAAATGTACCCCGTATGTTTTGAGATTGTTAGTAATATAGTTATTATAAATATCCAATAATTCAAGCTTAATTAATTTCTTAATAAATAGTTAAAATTCTTAATTAATTTAATGAGACTACTTTTCTAAATAAAGTAAAAAGAAAAAAAAACACTAATTTCTAATTACACTACTTGCCAAATGACGTAAACTACTAAAATAAACAAAATAAGCTTCTAGCTAAGTCCTAAAGGTTAAATAAAGGAGGAAGAAGAAAATAATAAAGTGCCTTAAATTCAATCTTGACGTGCCCAACCAACTTTGACCTTGGCTTCAATTGCTTCCCAAATTCTGACATCTTCATCCTTTCTTCCTCCTCTCTTCAACCTTGGTCTCTGACACGGTCGTTGCACGTGCCAAATTAAAAAACCTAACTTAGCCTAATATAGGGTAAGAAAGGGTCGAATCCACGAGGAAGCAGGGATTAAACAAGGTTTGAAAGCGATTTAGCGAGCTAAGCCTATTTTTGGGTGTTTTTGAGATTAATGATTAACTAAGAAATAGTAAACAAAATAGTAAATGAATTAGCTAATGATTAAAGTAAATGCTTGGGTTTAAACTATAATAGGAAGACACTAGGGATAGGGGAATCACTAGTTAACCAAAAGCTAACCTATTTGTCAAGCCAAGGGGATTCATTAGGGTCAATTAAGGGACTAAATCGCTCAAATGTTTCCTAATTACTCTCTCGAGCTAATTAGGAGGACTTAATCAACCAATTTTACCTATTCTCATGGTACAATCAATCAACCAAGTATTTCCACAACTCATAGCGATTCAATTAAGGTCCTAGGAAGTCAATCACCTATTCTCATGGTGAAGTCAACCTATTGACTAGCCTAGGGTCAATTAAAAGCTTCATCTCTCGATCCTTCACTTTTGATCTCCAAATCAAGTTCAAATGGTGATCAAACAATTAAACAAGGCAATTAAATAAGCTAGACAACCTAATCTCACCTAAGTCTAACCCCCAAGATTGACTTTTAAGGTCAACTAATGATCACCTAGGTCATCCCCTTCCCCTAGCTAGTAGACTAGTCACTAGCCATAAAAAAGGTAAAATAAAAAGCTTGAAGCAACAATGGTGAAAATCATACTAAATAAGTTAATCATCAACTAATCACTACTAATCAAATGCTAAACCAAAATAAAACAATATGAAAGCACATAAAGAGAAGAGTAAGAAGAAATACTCAAAATAGGATGGAAATGAAATGATAATCTCCATTGAAATAGCTTCAAAACTTCAATTCTCAAATTCTAGATCTAGTTTATCTCTCTAACTTCTACTTCTCTCTCTAAAACTGTCTCTAATTAAACTAATTTAATGTTTAGAAATTAAAAGCATCTTCATTATTATTACAAAAAAGGGTTTTTATACCCCAAAGTACTAAGGGCAAAACCATAAAACACAAAACCGAAATCGTCTAATAAAACTGATACAAAACCGAAATTGACCGACACAAAACCGAAACCGAAATACCAAATTTGGGCGATGGAGCGCCCGCTCCTTGCAACATATTGGAGCGCCCGCTCCTGGAACGCTCCAGGGTCGCTCCAAGCTACTGCCATCTTGCCTTTGTTTCTTCACATATGGAGCGCCCGCTCCTCTTCCTATGGAGCGCCCGCTCCCCTGTTTGGAGCTTCTTCCTTGATTGTCTATCTTCAAAACACTCCAAGAAAATATTAGATGGGGGAGGGGGAATGCATATGCAAATGAGATGACCTATATGCAACCTAACTATATGCAAATGAACTAAAACTAAATGCTAAGTATGAGAATATGAGAAATGACGAAAAAGGGAAAGAAAAAGAAACTATATAGCCTAAAATGCATCTAAATGACCTAAAACTAAATGCAAATAAGTGAACCTAAAGTCCACTTATCAGTCTCCAATTGAGAAACGAAATCAGATTTTCTGGACAAGTATTGAATGATGGGTAACTACAATCCCCAATCTCATGGCTATAAATAGCAAAGCACCCCTCAAAGAAGCCTCACATCATTTCCCTTTCTTCTTCTCTACTCCTTCTTCCCTCCTTCCCATTCCTTCCCCTGTTTCTTTTGCTGCAGCCACGCCGGAACAACCGCTGACAAAAAATCCACCACCACTGGCCTTAGTTTCCGCCGCCCCTTATCTGCCTACAGTCACTCATACGCCACCACCACGTATCCTAGCAGCCCCCTCTCTGTCGCTACTCCCGTTTTCTTTTCCCCTATTCTGTTTCTTGGTGCGCCACCTCTACCACGGGACGAGCGTACCACCAGACCCCATCCTTCCCACGCCGCAGCCACCGATGAACCAGAGCCACCGCAGCCAAGGTAACCTCCTTCGCTCGTCTCTCTGTTTGCCTTCGTGACCCAAAACAGGATCAAGTATGTTCCTCCTTTTAATCATTTTTGATGAATTAAAATATGGGCTTTAACTAAAGCATTTGACCCATTTAAGCAATTTGAATCATTTGGTAATTTGATAATTCATGACTAGCTATATTAATAATGATTCACTTAAATTTGTTAGTTTACTCATTAAACTAACCTCATTAAACTTTCGTGCTTGAATACTTTAAAAGTTAATATAAATTGGTAACCTAATTTTAACACTAGCATAAACTTTGGATAACTAATATGACAAATCTAACATAGCTAACTAATCACTTTTAAGTAACATTAGTTCAAGTTTAATAATTTTCGTGTTATCACTTAAAAACTGCCAATATGAAATTAAAAACAATATTCATTCTTATGACAAATTTCCTATGCACCTTGACCGTTAACACATATGCGACAATGCCTACTGACTTTGGACTGTCAGACTTTGGACATTTGAACTATTGGACTCTTGGACCCATTTGGACTACTAACATCACTCTACTAATCTAACATAAAATTAAATGCTATAAACTTATTAATTCTTTGTTCTTTGAAATTCTATAATTATTTATCATAAGCTAAATAACTTAATTATTAGTAACATGTTAACTCACTATTATATTTATTTATATATTTATGTTTTACTTAAATTGCTCACTAATTCTACATAACGTTAACGTCCTTATGATAAGTTGTAATGTTATAACATTATAAGTTACTTTCGATTCATAATATTCCTTTTAATATCATGTAATTGTTATGAATGTAAAATCTTAAAAGATGATTCGTATCAATTTTATTATGACATCTATATTCGGTGAATCGTTTTCATATTAAAAGCAATCTCTAATAATGATTTAGTCAATAAGTTATGAGTGGTAATAGAATATTGGAGTAAATTGTTAGAAAGTATTAACGAGTTCGCAATGGAGTTTAATTAATAAGTCACCTTTAATTTTGAAAAGGCATAATCCTTAACTTTTAGTAATTCAACTAATATGATCTTATTAACACTAAATTCGAACTCGAGTATGAAACTTTCAAGCTATTAAGTGCGAACCTATGAGACATGTTTAGTAACCAAGTAAGCTAAGAATCCCGAACCATTAAGTTAAGTTGAGGAAACACCTTTTTAAAAGTGGATATTTTTGGAAAGTAGGAATGTAAGGTAATGAGAAGGTCTCTAAGAAAAGAAGGAAAAGCTTCAGTCAAGAGTTATAAGTAATTAAAGGTTTTGTTAACCATGTTGTCACTATTGGGGATTATAGATTGAAAATTAGATACGAAGTTCGACAAATGGTAAAGGGCCATGGATCCTGAGGATAGCTTTGAACACCAAGAGGATTGGTATGCGATTGATTATCTGGTAACAAAAAGGAAAGAGGGAAGTACTTGAGGTAACATCTACTGCTAACACCCGCAAACCCCTTTCAAATATGTATTATGATGATTTACATATAATGTTTATGCAAATGTGATTTCATGGATTGCGGGATATGAAACGTTTTATGGAAATGATGTTTATGATTCAATGAATTTATGAGCGTATGAATTATGACACTTGACCCGATGTTATGAAAGAAGTATAATTTATACGATGTTTATGTAATGATTTTGCTATGCTTTATGAAGAAATTGTAAAACATATGAAACATGATAAATAAAAGTGAAAGATGGTTCTTGGCAGTATCTCGTTATACTATGTCTGGGTCGTGCATGTACCTCCCGACGGTTTGTCACCTTCCGTTTGAGGGAGCATATGCTCTCGGGTGACACCACATCTAAGCACCACCTCCCGTTATAATGAAATGTTCTTGGGTGGTCGCCTCCCATTTATTATGATGATGATGTTATGTTTGGGGACAAGTCCCTCCCGTTGTACTCGCCAAGAAACCAAACGATGATTTCTGTTAACAATAATGAAGGGAATGGATGATGATAGTAATCTGAATGAATTTATGGTTTAAAGTATGTATTTACGAAATGGTTTTAATTATACTTCTCTCCTCCCTGTTTTACAAATAAAATGAATTGAAATGAATTTACGATCTTAGAGTAGTATGTTACTGAGCCTCGGCTCATGACGTTTTGCTTTTCTGTTTTAGGTATTATTGGAAGTATTACAAGACACAAGCTTGAGGAGAGATGATGATTATGAACGATAATGATGTTATATGAAAAAGTTACTCAGTAATTTATTTGGAAAGTTATGTGATTCATTTATGTTTTAAGTGAATACGTCATGGATGATTAATGATAAGGTGAGTTTCTCTATAAGGAAATATAATTATTGAGTTGTATTATAAGAAAATTTTATTGTGGGCCTATATCCAGAGGCCTGAGGATGTTGCCGCTGCTGTTTATGGTTAATTATGAATTATTTATGGTTAATTGAGGTTTACCAAGGATCCCTAAGTTTGGGGCGTTACAGAAGGGTATCAGAGCCCAAGCCCAGCCGGAAGTGCGTTTGGGACCTTGCACTGCCTGGGTGTGATCCGATTGGGATGTGTGATGTTAAGTACTTTGAGGATCAACCAATTGCTATTTGGGTTGTTAAAATTAAGATATGAGGATTATAATAATGGCTGAGGTGGATGAAAGTGTAATTAATAAGGCATGAACGATTTGGGGACGTAAATGAGACAAAAAAAATTGAATGATTGTGGAAAATGAGGCAATGGGTTGATCACTAAGTTGTGCCTTAGAAGCTAAGGTGTAAGAGCTTCGAATAATGAAAAATGGGTCGAGGATTGTACTGGCATTTAGGATGTCGTTCTCAGCTTGGGAATGAACTTTTGGGTCAACTAACCAACTTTATGTGAATGGTCTAAAAACGAAAGAGATTGATGGAGAAATGTATTAATGTTATGTTTAGAAAATGCGGAGATTGAAAATGAGGCAAAAAGTGGATTAGTAAGAGGAACGTTGAGTGCTGAAATTATGAGAACTTTAAAATATTGGAGAATGAGTAAACTGTTAAGTCGAGGGTACAATAAAAATACTTGGAATGAATTTCACTACCTTACAATGATCAATATTTGACTATTGGGTTAATTAAGGTAATGGCCAAGTTACAATTTGGGTTTTCATATACATATATCAGTTGCAAAAAAATATATATATCGGGGATTGTGAAAAGATTACAATACTTTGGTATGAGGATCAAGTATGGTAATTTGGGAAAAATAATCATGGTGAGTTCTGAAAGCATGATGTTTGGTATAAAATACAACTGTAAGGTTTGAGATAGGGAATATAAGAAGGGTACATAGGTATTCTACGATATAAAAATTGGGAACATGCGATTTTGGCTAATAACGTAAGTCTTGTGGGTATCGAGTAAAACTTTTTCGAAAATAGATGATTTATGTCTCCATGATTAAATTATTTGATTATAATATTATGTTCTTATAAGAACATATGATGGATTTTTAAAGATATTGCAAATACAGGATGAAGTATTTTTGATTTCGAAGTTAAACGGTTACATTATTCTATCATGCACGACTTTTTAGTTACTTGTTTAAAAAGTTTCTCTTTGAAATACTAATTTTATCGAGAACAAAATGATCTGTAATGCTAGTATGTTATCAAGGTTAAAGTTGAAAATTTCCTGCTTATGAAGTTATTGCAATGTTGATATCTCGATATGCTCAAAGTAATAATGCATGACTTGACTCCTGGAAATTAATTCAATGAAGCTAAAGATATAGTTATTATACAATTGGGTCTCGATACTCCCGCAATGGCTAAAGATTTTGAAAGGTTGGTATGATTACGACTTATGTACATCAAGGCTTTAAGCTGGTTTAGGTACACATGTTGCCTTATTGCTACCTAGTACCTTGAGAAGCAACGTTATTCATAAAGGGCATATATGCAAGGAAAAATTGATAAGAATAATCCGACCTTTGGCCGGTCTTCCACCAATGGTACCACCTTCATTTAATCCAGCAATAATCCCACCTTTGACACCCATATTCTCTCAATGGTCCCTCACCTGTTGGTGACCTACAATTACAGGTGAACTCTCTTAATTATGTGATTAACCACTAATTACATATAATTTAAACCTAAATTCTTAATTAACCACTAATTAAGTATAATTTATAAATTATTTTTAAAAATAAAAATAAAAAAAGAACACCCCCACCCCCACCCCCCTGCCAGCCAACACCCCTCCCACAACCCCCGCCTCGCCACCCTTCCCCTTCCCCTCCCCCGCCTCTGCCACCCTTCTCCTCCCCCTTTCCCGCCTCTGCTCAACAAGCTCTATAGATTCATTACTTAGGCACAATTATTGCTGGAAGAAAGTTGTGTAATATGATCTGTACTGGTAGATAAAAGGTGTTGAGTATGCATTCTCTTGTCCAGCAAATGTATATTTTGGGTTGTGGGAACAGAACAAACTAATTCTTGTATAGACTCATTCCTGAATCTGTTAACTTCGTCTGTGTAGGCTCATGTATGAACTCAAGTTTCTATAATTCTTCAAATCCATTATTGTGGCCGCAGAATCTTTTGATTTTCCATAGATGGACTCCATTCCTGAAGCTTTTGTATAGTTGTATCATGTATGTATCCGAGCTTACAAAACTGAGATCCAATGCAGTCATGCGATTTTCAGTTTTGAGGTTGAGGCCAAACTTTTTGTAATTCTTTGTAACTAGATTCAGGATCATGAGTAATATGGTTGAACATGAATGAACTTCTAAGACAAATGGATATCAACTACAAAATTCTTTTCACTAATACATAACTGGACATATAGTAATTTTTAAATAAGGTGTTTTAGAGACCAAGAGTAATCAAAGTAGCAAACTATTAGAAATAAGGCTAATTTGGCTGATCATTGGATAATAGGATAAATTCATTTAGTTCAAGGGGAGGGGCAGCAGTAATGGGGAAGGGGAGGGTAGCAGACTAGCAGGGGAAGGGGAAGGGGAGGGGCAGCAGTAATGGGGGAAGGGGGTGGGTTTCTGTTTTTAAAAGTTTTTTTAAAAAAAGTCAACGGTAATTCTTACGGTCTAACAGGTTGCCATCATCCTGTACCATTGAGAGAATATGAGTGTCAAAGGTGGGATTATAGCTGGATTAAATGAAGGTGGTACCATTGGTGGAAGACCGGCCAAAGGTCGGATTATTCTTATCAATTTTTCCTATATGCAATGAAAATCATAATGGCAATATTAGATCTTTTGTAAAGGATTTATGTAGCACATTGACTGGAAGTAAAGTTGTGAAATCAATCATTGAATTTTTTGGAGATTTGAGTTTTACAGACTCTTGGGTTATGGAATCCGACAAAACATCAAAGATATTCATTAGACCTTGAGAATTATCAGATATCATGGCTTGAGAATATGATCACTTGGGTCAGGAGAATCTTGAGACCTTATGTGCCAAGTTTTGAGGACGAAACTTTTTCTAAGGGGGTAAGGATGTAATATCCCGAATGTAAGAGCTTAGTAAATTATATAATGAGCCTGGAAAGCAATATAATTTGAATTTTAAGGACTTCAGTCATTTTAAAATATAACAACATGAGCCCAAATTACGGATTACTTAAATAAGTTAATAGACTAAATGTACCCCGTATGTTTTGAGATTGTTAGTAATATAATTATTATAAATATCCAATAATTCAAGCTTAATTACTTTCTTAATAAATAGTTAAAATTCTTAATTAATTTAATGAGACTACTTTTCTAAATAAAGTAAAAAGTAAAAAAAAAACACTAATTTCTAATTACACTACTTGCCAAATGACGTAAACTACTAAGAGAAACAAAATAACCTTCTAGCTAAGTCTTAAAGGTTAAATAAAGGAGGAAAAATAAAATAATAAAGTGACTTAAATTCAATCTTGACGTGCCCAACCAACTTTGACCTTGGCTTCAATTGCTTCCCAAATTATGACATCTTCATCCTTCTTCCTCCTCTCTTCAACCTTGGTCTCCAATTGAGAAACAAAATCGGATTTTCGGCACAAGTATTGAATGAAAGGTAACTACAATCCCCAATCTCATGGCTATAAATAGCAAAGCACTCCTCAAAGAAGCCTCACACCATTTCCTTTTCTTCTTCTCCACTCCTTCCATCCTTCCCACTCCTTCCCCTGTTTCTTTTGTTGCAGCCATGCCGGAATAACCGCCGTCCAAAAATGCACCACCACTGGCCTTAGTTTCCGCCGCCCCTTATCTGCCTACAGCCACTCATACGCCGCCACCACGCAGCCCAGCAGCCCCCTCTCTGTCGCTACTCCTATTTTCTTTTCCCCTATTTTGTTTCTTGGTGCGCCACCCCTACCACTCGACGAGCGCACCACTAGACCCCATCCTTCCCACGTCGCAGCCACCGACGAACCAGAGCCACCCGCAGCCAAGGCAAACTCCTTCGCTCGTCTCTCTGTTTGCCTTCGTGACCCAAAACAGGAACATGTATGTTCCTCCTTTTAATCAATTTTGATGAATTAAAAGATGGGCTTTAACTAAGCATTTGACCCATTTAAGCAATTTGAATCATTTGGGTAATTTGATATTTCATGACTAGTTATATTGATAATGATTCACTTAAATTTGTTAGTTTACTCAAACTAACCTCATTACACTTTCGTGCTTGAATACTTTAAAAGTTAATATAAATAATAAAGTTAATATGATGATGCTTTTTGGGTTACTGAGTTATTGGGCGTTACAGGTTTGACCCACGAGGGCTATGCAGGTTAGTTTTCAAAATAATAGGGGCATGGTCTGAGCAAGTGATGTATCGTTTGAGAGACTGGAGTCAGGGAATAGGTGGAGCCATGATAGTGAAGCTATCGCTCTGTCTAATCTTTCATAAAGTGTATGTCCATGCGTTTGCTTTTTCCATGTGTATTGATAGCCGTGAAGGTTAATATCTCATGCTTGGGCTCTTTTCAGGAAGTGTCGTAGTCTATTACATCTGGACGATTTGGCTGGATTTCCTCCCTTTTTATCGTCCAGGAAGAGAAGTTCATTAAAATCTCTTAGTAGGAGCCATGGGTCTGTAACCGTAATGTAATGACTGGTGAGATCATTCCAAAACATAGTTTTTTCATTTTCTTGTGCCGGGGCATAGATCCCAGTAACCCAAAAGGAATGTTGAGTTGGTTTGAAGAAGACACGGAGGTGGGCTAGTCGTGGCATAAGTATGGTTTCTATAATGTCACAATGGTCATTATTCCATAAAATTCACATTCCCCCACAATGGCCTTGTGGAGGTATTGTTTCTATGTTATCGAATTGGAGGATGCTTTTTAGCCGATTAATATTTACTTGATCAGTCATTGTTTCTAAGACAAATAGAATGTCTGGTCGATGTTTTTTTAGTGAGAAACCGAAGTTCACCCAAAGCTTGGGGTTTTTTTTGCCCCTTGAATATTCCAACTAATGATTTTCATAGATATAGAGTAGTTTTGATTAGGCGTGCTTTTTCTTTTTTCTTGAAATGGCCATACGTCTTAAAGTACCAATTAGTGATTAGTGGGTCTAGATAATGACTCATTAATTCTAGAATAGGATTAGCTAAAGGATTGCAAGACCAAAGACATGACCTCAGTCGAATTTTTGTTAATGCAAATGCATATATACAACCAATGGCATAGAAGAAAGTTAACAAATCATCATAATTTCGGAGCATGATATGATCATGCCAGGGCAAGGCCTTGTAACAAGGCTTCGGGCATCGCAAGATTCTAGGCATGGCTATTAGTCAATCATGTTTTGCTATACAAAAATAATGTCTAGAAGTAGTACAATTTGTACAAGAAATACATATGTCGAACACGGGTAGTTTTGTTTTCATTGCATGGTGTCGCTTGGAATGTTCCGTGTTTCCGTAATCACATTGGTCCTTATACTTAGTAGCAATTCCAACGTTGTCCAGAGATCCAATTCTCTGACGAGCTAGACATTTCAATGAAGTCTGCACCCCTGGTCTCCAATGGAATTGAGGTGCCCAAACATTAAAAGAAAATGGCCACTTTGTTCCTCTATGCAATCTTACTGTAAATAGAAGGAAATTATATTCAACAATAACATGTTGTTATCGCAATTCATTAGCTAAATAGTCCAAAGTGGAAATACTAAACATATACATTTCAGTAATATCAAATAAGAAGGGTGTGGGAGAGGGTCTCCCTGTCCAATTGGGAAGTAAGGGGATCATGATTTGGTAATTGAGATGTACATTCTAACTGTAGATAAAATATTGCAAAATTAAGACTGATGAAATGACAGAAGGTGATGTAGTAAGCAAAACGCATCATTGATATTGGCAGTGTATTCGGTGCCTCCAAAAAATTGTCATGGAAATGACCTACAAGATAATCTTGACGAGCGGGCCCAATTCATATTCTAGTGCTAGTGCTGGGATCTACTACTACATCATGCCAACATGATGTACATTTATTTAGATTACACAACATGCATCTAATACATATGTACACGGCAAAATATCCCAAGGCAAGAGTAGCTTGTTTAAAAATAACACCAAAAAACAATATGGTCTACATACTTCTTAATTGATTGCATTTCTTGCAATCTTGGAGGAAGCGGAATCCTCGTCATCTTCCATTTCTTGCAATAAGGAGATCTCCAAGTCCGGATCTAGAGCATCGTAGAACAGTTTATCATCTTCTTCTAATTCTCTAGCATAGGCTGCTTCAGACAGAGTAGGGGAGCGGTGTTGTAGGTTGGAACCATATTGGACAATTGGGGATGGAATGTCAGCCTCCTTAGTTTCTTTATGTTGTAATGCAAGTAGGAAGCCTGGATCAACGTCGAATATGTTTTCGCTCGCCTGTAAGCTATCATAGGAAGGGGTTAGATTATCATTTTCTGTGGTTGGTAGAAGTAAGGTAGAGGTTGTGCCTTGTAGTTGCAGAGTGTTTGCACCTGAGTTTGAGGATTATTGGTGGTTTGTAACTGAACTTTAATCGGTGGCTTAACGGGCTAGGAATTTGGCTTTTGTCGTTCAACTTGCCCACGTTTATGTGGGACAACTTTAATCCAGCGCCCACCAGGGCTAGAGAATGGTGAAGCGGTCTCTGCAGCTGAAGTAGACGGATCGCCATTTATAGTGGTGGCTTTCATTTTATCTACAACAAATTGAATTAAAGGAGATGTTTTAAGTGGGCAAGTTTCCAAGTTATGTTCATTGGAACCACAATACGAGCATATGTCAACCATGCCCTCATATGACAGGTGAATTTCTCTAATTGAGTCCTGAATCGGGATAAAAAGGGATCCCAGAACTGAGTTGTTAATGTTGGTGTCAACACAAACAAGTGCAAACCTAGCCTTTGATCGTGATACTGTGCAATGATCAATCCTGATGATTGTACCTACTGGTTGCAGTAATCGTGCAAGGCTGGAATGCGTCCAAAACTCAAGAGGAAGCAAGTGCAGTCTGACCCATAGAGCTAGCGATTATGTTTTAAAGGAGAAAGGATTAAAAATTTTCTGCCATGAGATCATAGCTAGACCAAGTCCCTGTACATACCATGGACAATTGTTCCAGACATAATCCCTGTCATGTGAGTTGTTAAAGCTAATTAAAACCCAGCCATAAATCATATCCACAAAAGAAACTTGTCCTACAATGAATGTCCTTTCTCTTTTAAGCTTAGCAACAACATTAGCATAGGTCACTTTATCGCAAAATGGTTTCACTAGAAGGCAAGTAGATTGAAGGTGAGCAGTTAGGGCTTCATCACGAGTGGGGGTTGAAGACTTACCTTTGATGTTTTCCTTAATTAGTGATGGTTGAGGGTGATTCTGAACCGAAGGAAGCTTATCCTTGTGAATGTATTGAGGTGGGGGAGTGGCATTAGGAGATCCACATCCACATCCCAAACTTGACGTCCCTGTGATTGGGGGCTGAGTTATTGTTGCAAGAGTGGGCGAGCTTGAATTCACATCTTCATCGGGTACTCGAGGTGTAGCATGAGGTGTTGAGGGGTGTGAGTAGTATTAGTGGCAGTAGGAAAGCCCATGACAATATCAGCATAGTTCTTTAAGTTAAGAGTGGATGGTTCAAAAGACATGAATGGATTTTGTATCTGGTCATTGATTGAAAGGTGGAGAGTTTTCAGCGGTAGAGGGAGATTGAAATTATGACAGGGAGTCAAGGAGTATTAATCGAACTTTGGGTCTTATAAATATAGCACTGAAGATCATTTAAGGGAATAAAAGTAAAAACTAAAAAACTTAAAGTAAGCTTTAGCATGCAAAATTCAAATATTAGAAAGTAGACCACACACCACTTAAACTGACATAGAAGCAGTTAGGAGAGCTTACAGAGTGACACGTAATTGCAAGCAATTAAAAAGCTGAGTTGTGTCCTTAAACTGGAAATTTAAAAGGGGAAAAAACACTTATCAGAGATTTGGTGAGAATTGGTAGGATACGTTTTATGTGGGTCAAATTTTTTGATATGCATCCATGGCTCTTGGTAGTAATTGAGCAAGTTGCAGTTGAAGGCAGCCTCTATGGAGCCGATGCTTGTCTCGACAATTAGTATCCATGTGTCATGTAATCTCAGCTGCCATGGCACTTCAAATGGATGCGACCGTGAACAATTTGTGTGTCGTTGGTAGCGCGCGCTACATAAGTGTGAGTTGAGACATACTTGTGGTTGAAGGTAGTTTGGGTGGAAAGGATGAACAAAGGGAAGGAGAGGAGAGGTACAGTGAGATGAAGGTTCATGAACCTGCCTATGAGAGCTTACCTCTCTAGGTTTTCTCTCTCTAGACTGCTTAGTTTAGGATATACCCTTGAGAGAAGGGTCTCCTAAGCTTTTGTTGTACCTTATTTAAAATTAAAAAATATATTTAAATAATCATAAATATTTTTATTGGGTTGGACTTTTAGTTATTAGATATTTAATTGGACTTTAGGTCGTGTTTTAAATTGATTTTAATTATGGGTTGAGGAGCCCAAATTGTCTTTAAGCTTGATGATCAAGTTAAAGCCCAAACCCAAACTCCTAAACCTACTTGTACTAGGTTTCTAAGCAAACCTATAAATACCCCACCTAACCCCAATATTTTGCCACACTTTATTTTCGTGCGCCGAACCACCGCCACCCACACTCATTCCCCCGTTCTCTCTCATCTTCGGCCACACACACCCACACCCGCACCCTTTCTTTGCCAGTGCCTAAAGTATAACAACATCAACACTCGCTCACTCTTTTCCTCTCTACGTGTCCTCCTCCGCTTGTTTTTTTGGTTTTGTGATTTTGTCCGGTTAATTCTTATCTCTTTTTCCTTTATTATATATATTAAATAGTTTTAGTAATTAAAGTTATGATTTTTATATTAATTAAAAATCTAATTTTCATGATTTATAAATTTAAGTTATAGTTTCAGATTTATAGATTTATATTTAAAGTGGGTTTCAAATTTAAAAGTAATGATTTTTAAGGTTTTTAAAGCCTAGTTTGTTAGTATAATATTAAAGGTTGTGAAAGGTTGAGACTTTAATACTTCAAAAGGATTTTAAAACGCGTTCTGAAGCATTTTAAAATATTTATAATTGTTGTGAATTAATTAGAGTATTAATTCGTTTTCATTCTATTATTTGGTGGACGGAGAATTTGCCTTAAGTGATTTTTAGAGTTCCTAAAGTGGCCTCTCATTGTGTCTACACAAGGTACATACATCTCCTTATGTGTTATACTAGTATCATGTCCTAAGGTTAGGATTATGTACATTATCATGTATAGGGAACCTATTTATGGTGCATAAGTGGCTATTAGTTTATAGAATTACGTGTTGTTGAGCATGTTAATTGCCTACGATGTTTTGTTACATGATTGAATGGATGTTTGATTCAAGTATGTTTTGGAAGGGAAGTTTATATATTAATTCACATGAGGGATTAATAATATTTAGGATTTATCTTGAGGTACCCCTGGGATTAGGGCTAATTCCTTGGGTACCCCTCTGGTTTTCGAGCTAGCTCAAATGCCACCACAGTCACTATATGTGGCTTAAATGACCTTACTATTAACGGAAGTTAAGTTTTCCGTTAAATAGTGCCTTTTATACTATACTTTTATTTAAAAAATAGAAGAAAATAACCTTAAAAAAAAATTAAAACCACCCCATTGATACCACCACCCCATCATTATCATCTTCCTCAAACAACCCCCTTTCTTCCTTCTCAACATACCCAATATTCTCACTGTTCCTCTCCAGGATTTCTCATCAACCCACTTCTCCTCTCAAGCTCTCTCCTCCAGTGCTTCCGCCTCCACGGTCGAGCGCCTCTAAGATGGCATTCGTCTCCTCGAGAAACAACTTGGTTCACAAGTCCTTACCCACCATGACCACCTATTTTCTCAACTTCCTTCCTTCATGACGCAGATTCAGCTCCTTCCCTCATTATTCGATCTTCTGTTCTTTCTCTTCAATCCTTTATTACTCCTATCAGAATCGAAATCTCTGAACCACATACCCAAATTAGAACTAAGACTACCCGGTTAACCAATCTTCACACCACTTCTCTGCTCTTGCAATTCGCTATCAAAGTTCTCCGCTTTATCAAGAAACTCCATGATTTACAGTGTGTTTGGTAAGGAGGAATTGGATGGAAAGGAAAGGAAAATAAGGGCTTTCCCGTGTTTGGTAAAAAAAATTATAAAGGATTTGGTTGGAAAGGAAAGGAAATGACAGGAAAGAAATTAGATAAAATCTCCTCTTTCCTTTCCTCCCAAAATTGGAGGAATTTGGGAGGAAAGAGATTAAAAGATAAAATTACGTTATCTTTTGCTACAAAATCTCCCTCCAATATTAATCAATTTCCCTCCAAAAATTACACATTATTAAAACCCTTTTTTTGCTTCTACCAAAAACGGCAGACACCATATTAATCCACCATAGAAGGCTGCGCAGGTACAGGTATTCAACTTCCCACTTTGCTTTGTTAATTTTAAAGTCAATTTTATACCTTTTTGCACTTAGATCTGGAATGGATTTCATTTTTTTGTTGATTGTTTGGTTAGGGTTTCATATTTTTGATTGTTTGAGAAAGTTTGTGCCTTTTGTTGATTGTAATTGATTATTATAAATTGTGAATCATTTATTTCATTTGGCATCTTTACTTTATTCCATCATCACAGTTTAATCAAATTCTTTGTGTATACTTTTGGAATCATTCCATCAACTTTTCCTATCAATCCAAACCCGTTTTCTCCTCTTTTGTTATCATCAATTGTTCTTTGTTATTCTGATCAAAGTATTATATTGAAAGAGTTGATAAAAGTTGTATTTGCATTGAATGAATCAGCATTATTTATACAGCCAATGACTATGAGATGCAATTAGTTAGAACTGAAAGATAAGTGCTAATCTATATAGAAGCTAAAATATAATGATGAAAGGTGATTGTTAATATACAAAAGGTAATAACAGGATGTTTAATATACAAAAGGTAATAACAGGATGTTTAATATACAAAAGATAATAGCATGAGGTGGTTTGTTGTAACTAAGTGTTAACAGTGTTAACTCTATAATGTCTCCGCAAGATTTGTTAATATCTATTTACTCTATGATTTGTTGTTATAGATGGATGGGACCTTTATCAACAGTGATCATGAACATAAATTAGAAGATGACCAAGTTTACTATGATAAAGAGAATAGTGAGTTTGAAAATTGGGTTGTGATTGGGATAGAATAAGAAATTCAGTTGCAATCAAAATGATTTGTTTAGTTACATATGGTTTGTACCTTCTCCGGAAAAGAAGTCTCCATATGAGTTATAGTCATATGCCTACTAGAGAACAAACAATTGAACGAGAGGCGGCAAGAAGAAACCTATTTGAGTTCCTTAACTATACCAGGAAAAGTCGTTCCTTATTGTGCATGAAACCAGAAACTTTTGCTCAGCTATGCAATTTAATGCGTACTAATGGTCAATTGAAAGATACACGACTAGCTAGTGTAGAGGAGCAGGTTGCAATATTTCTCTACGCCGTAGGTCATAACCAAAGAAATTGCAGTCTACAAGTTACTTTCCCTTCCCTTTCCTCCTATAAACCAAACATTGGAAACTTTAATTCCCTTCCCTTCCCTTCCTTTCTTATCCCTTCATTTTCCTTTCCTTTCCTTTCCTTTCCTTTACTAAAAAAATACCAAACACACTCTTAATGGAGGTAAAGTCTGAGTATTTGGATCTTTTAAAGGGTGCCCAGTTACATTGTGAGATTCTTGGATTGGCTAATGATAACGATTTGTGTGGGATTGAGTTTGTCATGAGTAATTGAGATGGGTGGGGTGGGGTTGGGGGAGGAGAGAAATACGGGTGGGGGTGGGGTGTGGTTTTATTTTTTTCCTGTTTTTTTATTTAGAACTACAGTATAAAAGACAATACTTAACAAAAAACTTAATTTCCGTTATAGTAAGGGCATTTAATCTACATATAATGACTCTGGTGGCATTTGAGCTAACTCGAAAACTAGAGGGGTAACTGAGGAATTAGCCCTAACCCTAGAGGTATCTCAGGAAATTTCCCTAATATTTATCATTGGATTAGGAGTTTTGGTATTTTTTCTCTTATGATTATTTTATTACTTCTTAATGGCCGAGGACTTTGTGAGCAAGCTGGATTGGTATCATTATTATTTTTACTACTTTACAAAAACCGAGAGATTTATAGGGTAACTATATCTTTTGTCTTTAGACACTTCTATTGTTGATTTTAGTCAACAAATGTATTGAGGATTAATTTCTTGGCCATTTAGAATTGTTTGATCACGTTATATAATCCTAAGATAACAGTGGAATTTTGTTGTATCCATGTTATGTGTTTGTCTTGTTACAATCCAACAACGAATAACATATTAATTAATACTTAAACTGAAAGTGAATAGCAATAGTTTTAGACTTGTGCACTTTGGAAGTTCTGTACTAGTATGAGTTGGAGTACATGGTTGTAGCTCATGGCTTTTCTTTTGGACGAATTGATCACCGTGCCCTATTTTATTTAAAAAGGTTCCTTGATATCGTCGGTCATGGGAATTACAGAGTGATATCATGGATTTATATAGAGTTTTCCCCCTTATTAATAAGCTAAATCGTGCGTCACTTGAGCTCTTCGGAGCTATTTTTTTGCTAATTATTCTATAGAGTTGTGGTTTTATGTTGAATTGCATATTTTAGTGAGTTTTCTACTTATTTCCGAGCTATTTGGAAGTAAATGCACATTTAAGAGTTGTTACGAGGCACGTTCGAGTTGTTACGAGCATGTTTGCTTGCTTTATGAGGTTCTCGAGGCTTTAGACATAATTACCGAGCTCAAACCGCAAAACAAAGCTAAAGAAACAAGCCTATGAAGTTGACCCGTGTTCGGATCGGGCAGAATCTATTACATCGGGTGTTGGGGTTGCGGGCTCGATCGGGCAGCCCTTGCCCGAACCGATCGGGTGAGAAGCCCAAGTGGTTTGTTGCTGATTGTTTGGGCGTGAAAAGAAGAAAAGATGTTGGGCATGTTTTTTTTGGTCCAGCCCGATCGGGCAGGCATGGCCCGACATGAATCGGGGAAGCCTAAACCCAACATCCTTATGTTGCTGTGATGCTGTGTACGTTAGAGAGGAATTGCCGGGCTTTGCTGCTGCGGCCCGATCGGGTGAAGGCCCAATCATATGTTCTTGCTGCTGCTGCATTATGGGCCACAAAATGTTTGGGCCATTTATGTGTTGACCCGATCCTTTAGGGCCATGGTTGCCCGAGCGGGTACCTGGCACGCGGAGCCGAAACTCTATCATTTAATTTTTAGTTAGTTTTTAGAGGGTTATCATAAATAGAAAAAATTCATTATTTTGAAGACATCTTTTATTCATCTTTTATTTTCAGTTTTCATTCCTTTAGTCTTCATTGCTTTTCATTAGTTTAAACACTTAGATTAATTCTAAAGGTGATTGAACCTTGAATTCATTTCAATAAAGGTTAATGCTTTCCGTCAACTGGTACTATTCTTCTCTCTTAATCTCTTTAGTTATTTCTTGATTAATTTGATTATTGAAATGTTTCATGATGTATAGATTAGGGTTTCATATTAGTTTTGTTATTGTTGATTCAATTATGTGTGAGTAGTCGTATTTCTAGGGTTTTAGGGAGGATAACCATGTTTATACCATGAATTACTTTTGAATTGCTATTAGTTTCTAGGGCTTGTTTAGATAAGTTATGGTGTGATTTGTTCTCAACGAGTAATTAATGTTATTGCGCAATTTCATTGATTGCTTGAGGTTAATAATTGTTTGCACAGACCCTTCTTGCTTTTAGAGGCCTAGTACACATCAGTAATTCTGATTATGTTAGTGAACATGCGGCATATGTTGAATTATGAGCGTTGAGTCTTAACCTAACTTAACACGTGCTCTAATCTATCGATTCTTAACCTAGGTTCTGATAGTTGTTTGATCCTTTTTATTGGTATAAGCATGGTGGACCGAACTAATACCCTAGACCTTTAATTTATAGTTTAAATCCATCTTTATATTGCTTTCTTTAGTCTACATAGTAGTTCAACTGATTTCTATCTAATCTTATCTGAAGTAGTTGTTTAGCTGGATATTAACTTAGAAACTCTGTCTCTCTGTGGATTCGACCCTACTTCCCTTGACTATTGTTGTTGGAGGACATAGGATTGATCTTTGATTAGGTGATACGACTTTAGTCAGTCAAATTTTGGCGCCGTTACCGGGGAGACGGCTAGTTTTCTAAGTGTTTATTTGGTTATTTGGTCTACTTCTTTGTATCTCATTGGAACTTCATCATTCCAATTGAGGTACCTTTTACTACTTTTTTTTGCTTCTTTTGTATTCTAAGGTTTCAAAGAAACGGTACCCCAATCCAATTGGATCCTAATCTTACAAAGACTCTTAGGCATCTTCGAAAGATAGTTAAGAAAGAAAAGTAGTCTTTTCAGCTGAACACCTCTGGATCAGACACCTCGAGTTCAGTTATGTCTAAATCACTAAAGTCATATAGGGTGCCCAACCCATATGGTCTTTTCACTAGACCCACTATGCACACATTCTCCGCAGAGAACTTTGAAATTAAGCTTGGACTCATCAACATGGTTCAGCAAAATCAGTTTGGTGGGCATCCTACTGAAGACCCGACAAATCATCTGCAGCGGTTTCAACAGCTTTGTCGAACCGTCAAACATGCCGGCGTCTCTCCAGACCAATTAAAAGGCATGTTGTTCTAGTTTTCATTAAGAGATAGACCACAGAAGTGGCTGAACGACGTGAAAGAAACTGAATGAGTGGCATTTTTGCTGCGTTTCTCATTGAGTATTAACCACCTACAAAGACAGCAGAAATCAGAAACAAATTAGCCACGTTGTCCCAAGAGCCTGATGAAAACTTCTGGAAGCGTGGGCTAGGTTCAGAGAATTACAGAGAGAGTGTCCACATCAAAACATGGACAAATGGTTCTTGACGCAGACAATCTATAATAGTCTGCAGGCTCAGACGAAGAGTATTGTTGACTCGTCTGCGGGAGGAGTTTTTCTATATAAGGAAGTGGATGTAGGTTATGATTTCTTGTTAAACCTTGCAGCCAATGATCATTACACTTCCCGAAGCCTCACAAAGAAGGTATTGGAGTTAGACACCCTTGCATTGCTGATATCGCAAGTGGCGAAACTGAATATGAAGCTTGACACCTTGAGATCCTCTACCTTTACACCCCCTCCTTTGAGTATTAATGCTATGTCTGCCATTGCACCCATTGCCTCATCTTACTGCGATTTATGTGGTATTCAGGGTCATTTTGTGCACGATTATCAGTTTAGTCAACATCAGATGAAGCAGGCAAATGTCTACCAACATAGACCACAAAACTTCCCCCACCACATAACTACCAAAATGAACACAACTTTCAACCCCCACCACAAAATCATCCTAAACCATCATTCTACCAAAACCCCTGGTTTTCATAGACCCCCACCTCAAAACTTCCATCATCCTAATAACTTCCAAACCCCACAAAATTTTTAAACCACGCCTTCAGCAATAGCCACAAGAGCCTACCAAATCTGATTTGATGAAGTTGATGCTAAGCATGTAAAAAACTAATGAGGAGGTATAAAGAGCTCAAGAGAAGCACATGAAACTTCTCGGGACTCAGATTGCCCAATTGGCAGGAAACAATGCTCAGAGGCAGCAGGGACAAGTGCATGGGCAACCCAGTTAGAGGGAGCAAGTGAATGCCATTACTCTTCGTAATGGCATTGCTTATGACGTTACTCCTTTGCCCATTGATGATGTTGTACCGATTAAGGGGAAGAAGATCGTGGTAGAGGAAGGAAAAGAGAAGAGTTCGACGTCTCAGGTCGAATTATCTGAGGAAGCTGAACAAACAGGGAAGAAAAAGGAGAAGGTTTATGAAGCGCCTTTTTGATATCACGTATTTCTATAGAGTTTTCTCCCCTATTTATGAGCTAATTCGTGCGTCATTTGAGCTCCTCGGAGCTATTTTATGCTAATTATTGTATGTAGTCGTGGTTTTGTGTTTTATTGTTGAATTGCAGGCTTTAGGGAGTTTTCTCCTTATTTCCGAGCTATTTGGAAGCAATTACGGCTTTACGAGTTGTTATGAGGCACGTAGGAATGATCACGAGCTTTATGGATGGTTTAGGAGGTCCCAAGACCTCTAAACGTGAAGCATTGAGAGTCAAAGAGTCAAAAGGAGCTACCCTGTACTCTTATCGGGCGACATATGGCCCGATCGAGTTAAGATTTATTGATCGGGTGGTAGGGTTTCGCACCCGACCGGGCGGACATTACCCGACCCGATCGGGTGAAGAAGTGAAGAAAACTAGTTAAGCATCATTACGCCCAACCCGATCAGGCAAGACCCAACCCGATCGGGCAGGCCCAGATATCACAAAAGTTGTTGTTGTTGCCTCGCCAAGGAAGAAAATGGGCTGGGCTCCCTTATGCTCCGGCCGATCAGGCACTGCTTGCCCGACCCGATCGGGTGGGAGGCCCAGTCCCTCAATTCATGCTGCTGCTGCTTGCGTGATACAACTAAAGTTTTGGGCTTGGGTTTCTATGGACCTGATCGGGCGCTAAAGACCGATGCAATCGGGTGAGCTCAAATCTGCTCCCTACTTGCTGATGGCTACTAATTCATCAAGAAATCAAGTTGGTCCATTTTTGGTACGAACCCGATCGGGTCGCCCTTTGCCCGATCGGGTTGCGCACGCGGTTCCGAAAATCTATCTTTTATTATTTCGTTTTAATTAGATTTTGGGGGTTATTATAAGTAGCTTTCCCTCATTATTTTAGAGACATGTTTTATTCTATTTTATTTTCCATTTGATCTTTGTTTGGTTTTAGAGAGTTTTATTAGATTAAACACTTTAGATTAGTTGAAGGGGTGATTGAACCTCAGATTTGATTTCAATAAAGGTTATTGCTTTTCGTCATTTGGTATCATTCTTCTCTCTTAATCTCTTTAGTTACTTTTGATTGCTTAGATTAATTATTGATTTGATACATAATGTTAGGATTAGGGTTTTATTTATATTTTATTATTGTTCATGTTTATACCTTGATTACTTTGAATTGCTAATAGTTTCTAGGGTTTGATAGATAGGTTAAGGTGTGATTTGTTCTTTGATGAGTAATTAATGTTATTGCGCAGTTTCATTGATTGCTTGAGGTTAATTATTATTTGCACATATTCGTCCTACTTTTAGAGGCCTAGTACACATCAGTAATTCTGATTATGTTAGTGAACATGTTGCGTATGTTGAATTATGGGCGTTGAGACTTAACCATAGCTTGACACGTGCTCTAGTCTGTTGATTCTTGAACTATGTTCTGATAGTTGTTTGATCCTTTAATTTGTATAGGCACGGTGGACCGAACTAATTCCCTAGACCTTTATTTCATAGTTTAAATCTCATCTTTATTTCGCTTTTCTTAGTCTATATAATAGTTCAGCTGTTTCTTATCTGATCTTGTCTGAAGTAGTTGTTTAGCTGGATATCAACTTATAAACTCTGTCTCTCTGTGGATTTATGTTTTTGTTTTGTTATTTGGTCTACTTCTTTGTGCCTCATTAGAACTTCATTGTTCCAATTGAGGTACGTTTCTTATTGTTTATTTTTTATGCCCTGGTCTCAAAGAAACGGTTCCCCCATCCCAGCGGATCCCAATCTTAGAAGGAAAATCAGGCAGATTCGAAAGAAAATTCAGAGAGAAAAGCAGTATGTTTAACTGAACACCTCTGGATCAGACACCTCGAGTTCACTCGTGTCTAAATCACTGAAGTCATATGGGGTGCCCAACCCAGATGGTCTTTCCACTAGACCCACTATGCCCACCATCGTTGCATCAAAATTTGAAATTAAGCCTGTACTCATCAGCATGGTTCAACAAAATCATTTTGGTGAAGATCCGGCCAATCATTTGCAGAGATTTCAACAACTCTGTCGAACTGTAAAGCATCAAGGATTCACACCTGAGCAATTTAAGGTCATGTTATTCGAGTTTTCACTCCGAGGCAAAGCTCAGAAGTGGTTCAACGACATCAAAGTGTCTAAATGGTCGGAGATTTCTGCTGCGTTCCTGAGAGAGTATTATCCACCTACAAAGACAGTAGAAATCAGAAACAAACTAGCCACATTTTCCCAAGATCCTGATGAAACACTTCGGGAAGCGTTGGCTAGGTTAAGAGACTTACAGAGAGAGTGTCCAAATCATAACATGGACAAATGGTTCTTGACCTAGACATTTAACAATGGTGTGCAGCCTCAGATGAAGAGTATTGTTGACTTGTCTGTTGGAGGAGTTTTTCTAGGCAAGGAAGTGGATGTAGGCTATGATTTCTTGTCAAACCTTGCATCCAATGATCATTCCATTTCTCGAAGACTCACAAAGAAGGTATTGGAGTTGGATGCCCTAGCACTGTTGACTTCGCAGATGGCGAAGCTTAGCCAGAAGATTGACACCTTGAGGCCCTCTACCTCGACACCCCCTCCTTGGAGTATAAATGCTATGTCCGACATGTCACCCATTACCTCATCTTATGGCGAGGTATGTGGTGTTCAGGGTCATTCTGGGCATGACTATCAGTTCAGTCAACATCAGATGGAGCAGGCAAACGCCTTTCAACAAAGACCAAAAAACTTGCCCCCTTCACATAATTACCAAAATCCACAAAACTTTCAAACACATCAGAAAATCATCCTAAACCCTCATACTACCAAACCCCCCTGGTTTTCAGAGACCTTCACCACAAAATTTCCATCACCCCAATAACTTCCCATCCCCACAAAACACCTCCACAAAACATAAATCCACAAGAGCCGACCATGTCTGAATTAATGAAACTGATGTTGGCCATGCAAAAGACCAATGAGGAAACGCAAAAGCATATGCAGGCTCAAGCGGAGGCACAAAGAGCTCAAGAGAAGCACATCAAACTTCTCGAGACTCAGATTGCACAATTAGCAGACAACAATGCTCAGCAGCAGGGACAATTGCTAGGGCAGCACATTCAGAGGGAGCATATTAACACCATTACTCTTCGTAGTGGCGCTGCTTATGATGCTACTCCATTACCCATTGATGAGGGTGCCCCGACTACAAGGAAAAAGAAGGTGGTAGAGGAAGGAAAAGGGAAGAGTTCGACGTCTGAGGTCAAATTATCCGAGGAAGCTGAACAAACAGGGAAGAAAAAGGAGAAGGTTTTTGAAGCGCCTTTTACACCAAGGCTACCTTTTCCTCATAGGATGCAACAATCAAAGGTCGATCAAAAATTTGGTAAGTTCTTCGCTACGGTCAAGAACCTTGAGGTAACGATTCCATTCACTGATTTAATTACCCAAATACCTGTGTATGCCGAATTTCTGAAAGACATAATCACTAAGAAAAGAGACTTTGGTGGGGTAGAACGTATCGCTCTTACTGAAGAGTGTAGTACTTTTATACATAAATAAAAAACCACCTAAGTTGAAAGATCCTAGTAGTTTCTCTATTTCCTGCCATCTTGGACCTATTTTTATTGATAAAGCTTTGTGTGATTTAGGTGCTTTTGTTTCTGTTATGCCATTATCTGTTTATAAGAAACTTAATATGGGAGCACTTAAATGAACACAAATCACTTTGCAGATGGCTGATCGTTCTATAAAATACCCCCTAGCTGTTTTAGAGGACGTTCTTGTTAGGGTCGGGAAATTCTATATTCCTGTTGATTTTGTGGTGTTAGATATGGATGAGGATGCCCAGATTCCCATCATTTTGGGTAGACCGTGTTTGTGTACGGCTGGTGCTGTCATTGATGTTAAGTCTGGGTCTTTAACTCTGAGTGTTGGTGATGATAAAGTGATTTTTAAACTACCCAATGTTGTTAAGGCACCAATGCTTGAACTATCTTGTTGCAGGGCTGAGATTTTTGATGAGGTAGTTGTAGCGAAGGTTCAAAATGTGCCTAAGGTGCCTCACCGTCTAGAGGTATTATCAAGAACATTTGGAGAAGATGATGTTTGATCAGAGTGGCACTCACTGCCAAGCCCCTCCGATCGGAGAAGTGGCAGTATTATGGACGTGCGGGACCTTTATAAACAGCGCTATGCGACACAACTCGTAATTTCCCTTTTTTTCTTGTCCTTTTTTTTTAGTGAATGAGAGTGAGGGTACTAACTTTGTTTTTCCTCTTAGCATCGTCCTTTGTTCACCTTTTTGGCATTGAGGACACTGCCAAGTTCAGCTTGGGGGAGGAAATCTGTTTGTATTCCCTATCTCTTTTACTACTTTTTAGGATAGATTTATTGCTTAAGAAAAATACTGAAAAAATCAAAAAATATGGATCCCATGACTGGTTTAGTTGCCTCCCTCTTCCCCTTGTTGTGCTCTAATTGAAAATGATTTGACTTTGTTTTTTGCATAGCTGGACATTTGTGATCTTGAGGCTATGATTTGATGTTTGATTGCTATGATTTCGAGCGAGTTTTGATTATTATACACTACTTTGTGCTGCATGCCTAAATTGGTTAGACTGTGAGGCCTCTTTGTAGGCTATTGGATTCATATAATTATCCAATCTGCTTTTGTGTGTTAGTTCCTCTTTAGTGGATTGTTCTTGATGTTGACTTCGGACTTGTCTGATATTCGATGACTTGTAGCATTTGTTGTGATAGAGGCTTTCTTTTGTCTGATTCTTGAGCCTCAGTGTGAATTTTTGATATACTTTTATCCTCCTTAGCCCCGCTGAGCCTAATGACCTATTTCGTGTTACTAAGACCCTTATTATGAGCCCATGACCATTATTTCGATACTATTTCCAAGCCTAGCTTGGGGGAGATTTTGTATGAGTTGAGTTTGAGATTGGTTTTATGATTTAATGTGGTTTTTGGAGAATTAAAGTGTATTTGTTGTGGTTTGAGTGTGAGAAAAAAAAGAAAAGAAAAGGCAAAGTTCTCTCATTCACGTTGTTTGTAAAGAAAAATATGCTACATTGCTTGAAATTTGGGTTTTTTGTGAGTTTTCATTGATTCGTAAGAGTTGGGATGTATTTTGTGGTTATATGGTGTAGTTTGGAGTTGTTTCGGCCATCTTAGGCCTTGTTTGAGTGATTCATGGTCCCCCTTTCTCGGTTTTTTCATCACATTTCCTAAATTTATCCCCTACCTCTTGCCTAAGCCCCATTACAACCCTATAAAGTCCTCTCGAGCTCGTGTTTGCATTGTTATTGGATTGATTTCGAGTCAGTTTGTCAAAGTTAAAGAGTATGTCTGCTAGAGTCGACTTGGCTAGGATGAGCGTCATTTAACCTTCTTAAACACATGAGAGTGTGAGTGGGAAGGGCATCTATGGTCGGATTGGTGAGTGTTCGGGCATATTCTTTGCCTGCCACAAAATCGAGAGGAGTACACATTTGTGAGAGCCTTTTCATGATTTTTATGCCATGTAGATGAGTTGAATTTGACGGTTTGCTTGAATGATTGGTGGTTGGATGGATTTGATTAGCCGAACTTGAATTTTGACTGCTTGAACGATTCTTAGTCTTGAAAACGTTTTTGAGCTTTGATTGTTTTTATCTATGGGGTGAGGCAATCTATTCCATGTTCATGTTCTGTTTACTTGAGGACAAGCAAAGGTTTAGCTTAGGGGAGTTTGATATCACGTATTTCTATAGAGTTTTTCCCCTATTTATGAGTTAAGACGTTCGTCATTTGAGCTCTTCCAAGCTATTTTATGCTAATTATCGTATGTAATCGTGGTTTTGTGTTTTAATGTTGAATTGCAAGGCTTTAGGGAGTTTTCTCCTTATTTCTGAGATATTTGGAAGCAACCACGACTTAACGAGTTGTTATGAGGCACGTAGGAATGATCACGAGCTTTATGGATGGTTTAGGAGATCCCAAGACCTCTAAATGTGAAGAATTGAGAGTTAGAGAGTCAAAAGGAGCTTCCCCATACTCTGACCAGGCGAAATATGGCCCGATCGGGCGAAGATTTATTGATTGGGTGGTAGGGTTTTGCACTTGATCGGGCGGACATTACCCGACCTAATCGGGTGAAGAAGTGAAGAAAACTAGTAGAGCATCATTAGGCCCAACCCGATCGAGCGAAACCCGACGCGATCGGGCAGGCCTAGATATCACAAAAGTTGTTGTTGTTGCCTCGCCAAGGAAGAAAATCGGTTGGGCTCCCTTGTGCTCCGGCCCGATTGGGCACTACTTGCCAGACCCGATCGGGTGGGAGGCCCAGTCCCTCAATTCATGCTGCTGCTGCTTGCGTGAGACAAGAAAAGTTTTGGGCTTGGGTTACTATGGACCCGATCGGGCGCTGAAGACCCGATGCAATCGAGTGAGCTCAAATCTGCTCCGTACTTGCTGCTGGCTGCTAATTCATCAAGAAATCAAGTTGGTCCATTTTTTGTACCAACCCGATCGGGTGGCCCTTTGCCTGATCGGGTTGCGCGCAAGCGGTTCCAAAAATCTATCTTTTATTATTTCGTTTTAATTAGATTTTGGAGATTATTATAAATAGCTTTCTCTCATTATTTTAGATACAGCTTTATTCTAGTTTATTTTCCATTTGCTCTTAGTTTGGTTTTAGAGAGTTTTATTAGATTAAACACTTTAGATTAGTTGAAGGGGTGATTGAACCTGGGATTTGATTTCAATAAAGGTTATTGCTTTTCGTCATTCGGTAATGTTCTTCTCTCTTAATCTCTTTAATTACTTTTGATTGCTTAGTTTAATTATTGATTTGATACATGATGTTAGGATTTGGGTTTTATTTCTATTTTATTATTGTTCATTCAATTATATCTGAGTAGTCTAATTTCTAGGGATTTAAGGCGGAAAGCCATGTTTATACCTTGATTACTTTGAATTGCTAATAGTTTTTAGGGTTCGATAGATAGGTTAAGGTGTGATTTGTTCTTTGATGAGTAATTAATGTTATTGCGCAGTTTCATTGATTGCTTGAGGTTAATAATTGTTTGCACAGATCCGTCCTACTTTTACAGGCCTAGTACACATCAGTAATTCTGATTACGTTAGTTAACATGCTGCGTATGTTGAATTATGGGCGTTGAGACTGATCTATGACATTTATATATAGTTTTTAGATGCATTTAGATTGCATTTAGAACTCTTTTTGAGCATTTAGGTGCATAATGACATGAATTACATAAGTTGTGCTCTACTACTCCCCGTTTGTTTGTTTCGATGATTTTTCAGGTTATTTTGATCCAAATTGATCATTTTTATCAAGGATCTAGCCTATTAATCATTGAAGATGAAGGTAGCTTGCAAAAGGATTATAATGCATCCGTTTGGGACATTTTTGAGTTGGAATGAAGCAAAGAGTTAGTGAAAGAAGTGCCAAAACTGATATATGTTCACTATTTTGATCATAACTATTGATATAAAATTTATAATCAAGAAATTCCAATTGGGTTGGTTTTTATACTTCAAGAGCTTTCCAATGATAGGTCACACGCCCCAATCATACTTATGGTTTAGGAGATACGGCATTCGCAAGTTGATCTAGTTGTGTCAGATTTTCACCCGATCGGGCGGATTTTAACCCGATCGGACCCTCTACCTGAAGGCTGCGTTTAATCCCTTTTTGGGCCTGAATTGTAACCTTTCTCCTATCTAGTTTAGAGTTTAGTATAATTAGTTAGCCTCTTTTATTTTGTAATACACTTTTATTTTCATTGTTCATTAGCATTAGTGTTAGAAGCTCTTCATATATTAAACACTTTAGAGTAGATTCAAAGGGGATCGAACCTTTGATTATTTTCAATAAAAGTTTCTGCTTTCCGTCAATTGGTATTATTCTTACTCTTAATTCCTTCTTTTATTTCTTGTTTGCTTAGTTGATCATATAATTCATTCATGATGCAAAAATTAGGGTTTTATATTAGTTTTGTTATAATTGATTCAATTATGTTAGAGTGGTTTAATTTCTAGGGTTTTAGGGAGGAAAACCATGTTTATACCATAATTCATATTTGAATTGCTATTCGTTCTAGGTTTTGATTAGTTCAATTGTAGTGTGATTCCTTCTTTATTTGATGGTTTATGTTAGTGTACAATTTCATGAACTATGTTGGCAACTTGAGTATGACCCGATTGTAGGCTTACTTTTAGAGGTTTAGAAACACACTATTGATTCTGATTATGTGAGCAATCTTACTTCATATGTTAGATTGAGAGCGTTATGACCCGATCATAGGCTTAACATTGGCTCTGATTGTTCAACCTGAGATCTAAATTTTATTAGTTATTCGACCCTTTTGATTGGTATGAGCATGGTGGACTGAACTAATGCCATAGACCTTTAATCCATAGTTTAAATCCCACTTTTATATTGCTTTTATTAGTTTAATTAGTAGTTCAGCTAGTTCTTGTCTAATCTTGTCTGAAGTAGCTGTTTGGCTGAATATTGACTTAGAAACTCTGTCTTCCTGTGGATTTGACCCTTCCCTTAACTATTGTTGTTAGAGGACTTTAGGATTTATTTTTTATTAGGTGATACGACTTTAGCCTGTCAAATTTTGGCGCCGTCGTCAGGGAGACGGCTAGTTTTCTGAGTTTTTATTTGGTTATTTAGTTTACTTCTCTCTGCCTCATCGGAACTTCATCGTTCCAATTGAGGTACGTTTTACTGCTTATTTTTGTTTCTTTCGTATGCCCAGGTCTCGAAGAAACGGTACCCTCATCCCAGAGGATTCCAACCTTACAAAGACTCTCAGGCAACTTGGAAAGAAAATTCAGAAAGAAAAGCAGCTTGTTCAGCTGAATACCCCTGAATCAGACACTTTAAGTTCAGCTATGGCCAAATCATTGAAGTCATATAGGGTGCCTAATCCTGACGGCATCCCTACTGGTCCGCCAATGCCCAACATTAAGAACGAGAATATTTGGAGAAGGAAAATGTTTGATGAGGGTGGCACTCACTGCCAAGCCTCTCCAATATGAGATATGGAGTTAATATGGTTGTGCGGGACCTTTTTAAACCAGCGATGTGCGGGAGGCAACCCGTAATTTTCCCTTATTTTATTTTTATTTTTATTTTTTAAAATTTTTTTAGTGAGAGAGAGTGAGAGAACACTAACGTTATTTTTCCTCTTAGCATCGTCCTTTTGTTCATCTTCTGGCATTGAGGACACTGCTAAGTTCAGCTTGGGGGAGGATTTCTGTTTGTATTCTATATCTCGTTTACTGCTTTCTAGTATAGATTTATTCCTTTCAAAAAATATTGAAAAAATCAAAAAATATGGTTCCCATGACTGGTTTAGTTGCCTCCCTGTGCCCCTTGTTGTGCTCTTATTGAAAATGATTTGAGTTTTTTTTCTTGAGAGCTGGTCATTTGTGATCTTGAGGCTATGATTTGATGTTTGATTGCTATGATTTCGAGCAAAGTTTGATTATTATACACTACATTGTGTTGTATGCCTGAATTGGTTAGAATGTGAGGCCTCTTTGTAGCCTATTGGATTCATATTATTATCTAGTCTGTTTTTGTGTGTTAGTTCCTCTTTAGTGGATTGATCTTGACTTTGACTTCGTACTTGTCTGATTTTCGATGACTTGTAGCATTTGCTGTGATAGAGGCGTTCTTTTGTCTGATTCTTGAGCCTCATAGTGAATTTTTGATGCACTTTTATCCTCCTTAGCCCCGCTGAGCCTAATGACCTGTTTCTTGTTACTAAACCCTTATTATGAGCCCATGACATTATTTCGATATTATTTCCAAGCTTAGCTTGGGGGATTTTTTGTATGGGTTGAGTTTGAGATCGATTTTATGGTTTGGTTTGATTTTTGGAGAATTAAAGTGTATTTGATGTGGTTTAAGTGTAAGAAAAAGAAAAGACAAAGCAAAGTTAGATTGCGTGAATGATTGGTTCGTAAAATGAAAGAAAAAGATAAAAGGTTCAAAAGAGTTCAAAGTTCCATCATTCACGCTGTTTATAAAGCAAAAATATGCTACTTTGTTTCAGCATTAGGTTTGTTGTGAGTTTTCATTGATTCGTAAAAGTTGGGATGTATTTTGTGGTTATATGGTGTTGTTGGGAGTTATTTCGGCCATCTCAGCCCTTGTTTGAGTGACGTTTGCTCCCCCTTTCTCTGTTTTCCACCACATTTCCTAAAAATATTCCCTACCCTTGCCTAAGCCCCATTACAACCCTAAAAAGTCCTCTTGAACTTGTGTTTACATTGTTTATTGGATTGATTTCAAGTCAGTTTGTCAAAGTTAAAGAGTATGTCTGCTAATTGAGTCGACTTGGCTAGGATGAGCGTCATGTAACCTTGTTAAACACATGAGAGTGTGAGTGGGAAGGGCACTTATGGTCGGGGTTGTGAGTGTTCGGGCATATTCTTTGCCTGCCACAAAATTGAGAGGAGTGACACCTTTGTGAGAGCCTTTTCAGGATTTGTACGCCTTGTGGATACTTGAATTTGATGGATTGCTTGGATAATCGGTAGTTGGATGGATTTTAGTAGCTTAATTTGAATTTTTCATGCTTGAACGATTCTTAGTCTTTAAAATGTTTTGAGCTTCCAATGTTTTATCATTGGGGTGAGGCAATTTATTCCATGTTCATGTTTTATTTGCTTGAGGACAAGCAAAGGTTTAGCTTGGGAGATTTTGATGTATGACATTTATATATAGTTTTTAGATGCATTTAGATTCCATTTAGAACTCCTTTTTGAGCATTTAGGTGCATAATGACATGAATTATATAAGTTGTGCTCTACTACTCCTCGTTTGTGTCTTTCGATGATTTTCGGGTTATTTTGATACAAATTGATCATGCTTATCAAGGATCTAGTCTATTAATCATTGAAGATTAAGGTAACTTGCACAAGGATTATAATGCATCCGTTTGGGACATTTTTGACTTGGTATGAAGCAAAGAGTTAGTGAAAGAAGTGCCAAAACTAATACATATTCACTATTTTGATCATAACTATTGATATAAAATTAATAATTAAGAAATTCCAATTGGGTTGGATTCTATACTTCAAGAGCTTTCCAATGATAGGTCACACGCCCCAATCAGACTTCTGGTTTAGGAGATACGGCCTTCGCAGTTTTTCACCCGATCG
The DNA here is from genome assembly GCA_947645195.1 of Patellifolia procumbens. Classification (NCBI taxonomy): domain Eukaryota; kingdom Viridiplantae; phylum Streptophyta; class Magnoliopsida; order Caryophyllales; family Amaranthaceae; genus Patellifolia; species Patellifolia procumbens. The sequence goes on along the minus strand of CANSGD010001471.1, from coordinate 44,144 downwards.
GACCCTCTACCTGAAGGCTGCGTTTAATCCCTTTTTGGGCCTGAATTGTAACCTTTCTCCTATCTAGTTTAGAGTTTAGTATAATTAGTTAGCCTCTTTTATTTTGTAAGACACTTTTATTTTCATTGTTCATTAGCATTAGTGTTAGAACCTCTTCATAGATTAAACACTTTAGAGTAGATTCAAAGGGGATCGAACCTTTGATTATTTTCAATAAAAGTTTCTGCTTTCCGTCAATTGGTATTATTCTTACTCTTAATTCCTTCTTTTATTTCTTGTTTGCTTAGTTGATCATATAATTCATTCATGATGCAAAAATTAGGGTTTTATATTAGTTTTGTTATAATTGATTCAATTATGTTAGAGTGGTTTAATTTCTAGGGTTTTAGGGAGGAAAACCATGTTTATACCATAATTCATATTTGAATTGCTATTAGTTCTAGGTTTTGATTAGTTCAATTGTAGTGTGATTCCTTCTTTATTTGATGGTTTATGTTAGTGTACAATTTCATGAACTATGTTTGGCAACTTGAGTATGACCAGATTGTATGCTTACTTTTAGAGGTTTAGAACACACTATTGATTCTGATTATGTGAGCAATCTTACTTCATATGTTAGATTGAGAGCGTTATGACCCGATCATAGGCTTAACATAGGCTCTGATTGTTCAACCTTAGATCTAAATTTTATTAGTTATTCGACCCTTTTGATTGGTATGAGCATGGTGGACCGAACTAATGCCATAGACCTTTAATCCATAGTTTAAATCCCACTTTTATATTGCTTTTATTAGTTTAATTATTAGTTCAGCTAGTTCTTGTCTAATCTTGTCTGAAGTAGCTGTTTGGGTGAATATTGACTTAGAGACTCTGTCTTCATGTGGATTCGACCCTTCCCTTAACTATTGTTGTTAGAGGACTTTAGGATTTATTTTTGATTAGGTGATACGAATTTAGCCTGTCAGAGACTTAACCATAGCTTGACACGTGCTCTAATATGTTGATTCTTGACCTAGTGTGTGGTAGTTGTTTGATCCTTTGATTGGTACAAGCATGGTGGACCGAACTAATTCCCTAGACCTTTTATTTCATAGTTTAAATCTCATTTTTATTTCGCTTTCCTTAGTCTATATAGTAGTTCAGCTGTTTCATATCTGATCTTGTCTGAAGTAGCTGTTTAGCTGGATATCAACTTAGAAACTCTGTCTCTTTGTGGATTCGACCCTACTTCCCTGGACTATCATTCTTATAGGACTTAGGATTATCTTTTGATTAGGTGATACGACTTTAGCCTGTCACTTCTACACCAAGGCTACCTTTTTCTCACACGATGCAACAATCAAAGGTCGATCAACAATTTTGTAAGTTCTTGGCTATGGTCAAGAACCTTGAGGTAACAATTTCATTCACTGATTTAATTACTCAAGTCCTTGTGTATGCCAAATTTCTGAAAGACATGATCACTAAGAAAAGAGACTTTGGTGGGGTAGAATGTGTCGCTCTTACTACAGAGTTTATTGCTTTTATACATAATAAAACCCCACCTAAGTTGAAAGATCCTGGTAGTTTTTTATTCCCTGCCATCTTGAACTTTTTTTTATTGATAAAGCTTTGTGTGATTTAGGTGCTTCTGTTTCTGTTATGCCTTTGTCTGTATATAAGAAATTGAATATGGGAGCACTTAAATGCACACAAATCACTTTACAGATGGATGATCGTTCTATGAAGAACCCCCTTGGTGCTTTAGAGGACGTTCCTATTTGGGTCGGGAAATTCTACATTCCAGTTGATTTTGTGGTACTTGATATGGATGAGGATGCCCAGATTCCCATTATTCTAGGTAGACCGTTTTTGTGTACTGCTAGTTCTGTTATTGATGTTAAGTCTGGGTCTTTAACTTTGAGTGTTGGTGATGATAAAGTGCATTTCAAACTAACTAATGTTGTTAAGGCACCTATGCTTGAAGAATCATATTGCAGGGTTGAGATTTTGGATGAGGTAGGTGTAGAGAAGGTTCAAAATGCACCTAAGGTTGCTTCACAGTCTAGAGGTATAATCAAGAACATTTGGAGAAGGAAGATGTTTCATGAGGGTGACACTCACTACCAAACCCCTCCGATTTGAGAGATGGAGGTATCATAGTCGTGCGGGACCTTTATAAACCAGCGTTGTGCGGGAGGTAACCCGTAATTTCCCTTTTTCCCTTTTTCTTTTTTTGGAGTGAGAGAGAGTGACAAAACACTAACGTTGTTTTTCCTCTTAGCATCGTCCTTTTGTTCACCTTTTGGCATTGAGGACACTGCCAAGTTCAGCTTGGGGGAGGTTTTTTATTTGTATTCTCTATCTCTTAAATTGCTTTATAGGATAGATTTATTGCTTTCGAAAAATATTGAAAAAAATCAAAAAAATATGGTTCCCATGACTGGTTTAATTGCCTCCTTGTGCCCCTTGTTGTGCTCTAATTGAAAATGATTTGACTCTATTTTATGGATAGTTGAGCATTTTTTATCTTGAGGCTATGATTTGATGTTTGATTGCTATGATTTCGAGCGAGTTTTGATTACTATACACTACTTTGTGCTGCATGCCTAAATTGGTTAGACTGTGAGGCCTCTTTGTAGGCTATTGGATTCATATGATTATCCAATCTGTTTTTGTGTGTTAGTTCCTCTTTAGTGGATTGTTCTTGATTTTGACTTCCGACTTGTCTGATATTCGATGACTTGTAGCATTTGCTGTGATAGAGGCATTCTTTTGTCTGATTCTTGAGCCTCAGAGTGAACTTTTGATATACTTTTATCCTCCTTAGCCCCGCTGAGCCTAATGACCTATTTCATGTTACTAAGACCCATATTATGAGCCCATGACCTTTATTTCGATACTATTTCCAAGCCTAAGCCTAGCTTGGGGGAGCTTTTGTATGGGTTGAGTTTAAGATTGGTTTTCCGTGTTTAAAAGAGTTCAAAGTTCCTTCATTCACGTTGTTTACAAAGAAAAATGTGCTAAATTGCTTAAAAATCGGGTTTGTTGTGAGTTTTTATCGATTCATAAGAGTTGGGTGATGTTTTGTGGTTATATGGTGTTGTTGGGAGTTGTTTCAGCCATCTTCGGCCTTGTTTGAGTGACTTTTGCTCCCCCATTCTCGGTTTTTCCACCACATTTCCTAATATATTCCCTACCTCTTGCCTAAGCCCCATTACAACTCTATAAAGTCCTCTTGAGCTCGTGCCTGCATTGTTTATTGGATTGATTTCGAGTCAGTTTGTCAAAGTTAAAGAGTACGTCTGCTAATTGAGTCGACTTGGCTAAGATGAGCGTCACTTGACCTTCTTAAACACATAGAAGTGTGAGTGGGAAGGACACTTATGGTCGGGTTGGTGAGTGTTCGGGCATATTCTTTGCCTGCCACAAAATTGAGAAGAGCCACACCTTTTTGAGAGCCTTTTCAGGATTTGTATGCCATGTAGATTAGTTGAATTTAATGATTTGCTTGGATGATTGGTAGTTGGATGGATTTGAATAGCTTAACTTGATTTTTGTCTGCTTGAACGATTCTTAGTCTTGAAAACGTTTTTTGAGCATTGAATGTTTTCTATGGGGTGAGGCAATTTATTCCATGTTCATGTTTTATTTGCTTGAGGACCTATGGGGTGAGGCAATTTATTCCATGTTCATGTTTTATTTGCTTGAGGACAAGCAACAGTTAGCTTGGGGGAGTTTGATATAATGGATTTATATAGAGTTTTTCCCCTTATTAATGAGCTGAATCGTGCGTTATTCAAGTTCTTCGGAGCAATTTTGTGCTAAATATTCTATAGAGTTGTGGTTATGTTGATTTATGTTGAATTGTAGGTTTTAAGGAGTTTTCTCCTTATTTCCAGGCTATTTGGAAGCAACCGCACCTTTATGAGTTGTTACGAGGCACGTTCAAGTTGTTACGAGCATGTTTGCTTGCTTTAGGAGGTTCCTGAGGCTTTAGACTTGATAACTGAGCTCAAACCGCAAAGCAAAGCTAAAGAAACAAGCCTATAAAGTTGACCCGTGTTTGGATCGGGTAGAATATGGCCCGATCGGGCGAAGATTTATTACATCGGGTGTGTTGCCCGACCCGATCGGGTGAGAAGCTCAAGTGGTTTGTTGCTGGTTGTTTGGGCGTGAAAAAAAGAAAAAATGTTGGGCATGTTTTTTTGGGCCCACCTGATCGGGCAGGCATGGCCCGACATGAACCAGTGAAGCGGAAGCCCAACATCCTTATGTTGTTGTGCTGCTGCGTATGCCAGAGAGGAGCTGTTGGGCTTTGCTGCTGCGGTCCGATCGGGTGAATGGTGCCCGAAGGAGTCCCAATCATATGTTCTTGCTGCTGCTGCATTTTGAGCGACAAAGTGTTTGGGCCATATTTGTGTTGACCCGATCCCTTAGGGCAATGGTTTCCCGATCGGGTATCGGGCACGCGGAGCCGAAACTCTATCATTTAATTGCGTTTTTAGTTAGTTTTTAGAGGGTTATTATAAGTAGAAAAACTTCAGTATTTTGAAAACATCTTTTATTCATCTTTTATTTTCAGCTTTCATTAGTTTAGTTTTCATTGCTTTTCATTAGTTTAGACACTTAGATTAGTTCTAAAGGTGATTGAACGTTGGATTCATTTCAATAAAGGTTATTGCTTTCCGTCAATTGGTACTATTGTTCTCTCTTAATCTCTTTAGTTATTTCTTAATTACTTAGTTTAATTATTGAATTGTTTCATGATGCATAGATTAAGGTTTCATATTAGTTTTGTTATTGTTGATTCAATTATGTGTGAGTAGTCGTATTTTTAGGGTTTTAGGGAGGAAAACCATGTTTATACCATGAATTACTTTTGAATTGCAATTAGTTTCTAGGGCTTATTTAGATTGGTTATGGTGTGATTTGTTCTTAACGAGTAATTAATGTTATTTTGCAGTTTTATTGATTGCTTGAGGTTAATAACTGTTTGCACATATTTGTCTTACTTTTAGAGGCCTAGTACACATCAGTATGTTGAATTATGAGCGTTGAGTCTTAATCATAGCTTAACACGTACTCTAATCTATCGATTATTGACCTAGGTTCTGATATTTGTTGGATCCTTTTGATTGGTATAAGCATGGTGGACGGAACTAATACCCTAGACCTTATATTCATAGTTTAATTCCATCTTTATATTGCTTTCTTTAGTCTGAATAGTAGTTCAGCTGATTTCTATCTGATCTTGTCTGAAGTAGCTGTTTAGCTGGATATTAACTTAGTAACTCTGTCTTTCTGTGGATTCGACCCTACTTCCCTTGACTACTGTTGTTGGAGGACTTAGGATTAATCTTTGATTATGTGATACGACTTTAGCCTGCCACGGAGTCACGCCCATAATTCGTTTTCTAAATTGAAGACAAGGTTTGGTTGGACAACTCGATCCATTGATTATTCAATTGACTAAATAATTATTATTTTTAGTCTTGTGAAGTCGAGTCTTATCTCATATCGTTCACATGTGTGCCATATGGAAACACTTAAAAACCTATTTGATAAGTCTAACCTTAATGACCGACTCACCGGATTAATTGTCATGTTGGCTGAGTTCGACTTGAAATTCATGCCTAGAAAGCTATCAAAAGATGGACAGTCTCTAATTTTGTTGTTGATCTCCCAATAAACTCGAGCAATTTGGAAGCGCTTAACTTCCGTGATGAAAACCTACTATGACAGAGGTCGATAGGTTGATTCTCTTCTTTGACGTCACATCCAACCGGAAAGGGAGTGGCCTTGGAGCTCTGATTGTCTGAAGTGAGCACATACTTGAATGTGTCATATAAGAATTTAAAGTGACCATAATGCAGTCGGATATGAGGCTTAAATCGTCGAATGATAGGCTACAGTTGGCCTCGGAATCAAAAGTCTAAAAGTTTATAGTGACTCATCACTCATCATCAACTATGTGTCTCGCCAATGGAAAGTATGAAGCGCATATCTAGCCTTTTATTAAGCCATCTTGACGAAATCTTCCCTAACTTTGCCAACGTCTCATTCACTTACCTCCCTTAAAACGATAACTTATTTTCTGATGTGCTCGCCAAGCTCGCCTTAATGATTTATATCCCTAACGATCTAGATATAATGCACATATGCATGAAGAGAAGAGGTGTGCTAGCCTACACCAAAGACATCGATGATGTATGCGCCATTGAATAGGAAGATACATCGTGGTACCAAGACATCCTTCAACACAAGATAAACAATGAATTTTCCTTCAGGTACTACACCTCGCGCTCAGCGAGAACTTCACATGCTCGTCTAAAGTACATCATCATGACTGACAAGCTTCACTAGAGATCTTCTCATGGCGCATACTTTTTTTGTGTAACTAAGCAAGCGCGTGACCCAACATATCATAGAAGACACGTACACTAAAGCTTGTGGACCTCACATTAACGGAATGATGTTAGCTTGCAAGTTAGCACACTTAAATTTCTATTACACCACGATGGAAAACTGAATGTTATGATCTCATCAAGACTAATCCCACATGTCAAAAACTCGAAAACCTTCAGCATGTGCCAAATTTGGAATTATAAAAGCATCTTACTTCCCTCCTTCTCCACTTGGGGTATAGACATTATTGGCAAAATCAAGCCAAAAGGCGAAGGGGGAACACGAATAATTACTATTGTTCAATGCCAAGTGAACAGCTAAATTTATCGAACAAAACATCTTTTGTCGATATGGACTTCAACACGAACTTATTAGTCATTAAGGGACCCACTTTACGGGAGAAGTTGCAACGCTCCTAGAAAAAAATCATGTGAAACATCATAGATCTTCTCTCTGTTGTACCCAGAACAATGGTGCAGTTTAAGCCGCCAAGACAGACCTCATGGTAAATATATAGAAAATGGCAGAAAAATACAACGATTGGACGAATAAATGCACTTTCCGTTTAGGGTTACCGAACATTTATAGGACTTTACACCATAGTACTTAGTTCGCTTTTGGAATGTAGTAACTCAACCAATTTGAGTAGGAAATTCCCTCCTATGTATCGTCTTAAAAAGTAAACTTACTAAATTAGAATGGGAAAGGGCTCGATGCAATAAACTATTACACTTAGAAGAACGCATACTACAAGTCTTACACCATGCACATGTTTTCTAATGACATATAACAAGGCCTGAAATAAGAAAGTGTAGCCCCACAATATTGAAAGTAATCTTATATCAAAGGAAGTTCACGTACCAGTTACTAACCCAAGAGGAAAATTTTGGCGTAATTGGCAGGACTTTATTTTGTTAATAATATCCTCAAAGGTGAAAAAGTTGAGTTCACCGGCATAGACTGTGCTGATTTCGCACAATTGACTATTCTAGACAAATTAAGATACATTTTCACTTAAGGAAGCCCATATTTTACGCCTCTAAGCCCACATACAGGTTTTGGAAGACTCTTCGACATATTTGGGCCTAATAAAATGTAGAAAAATAATTTTAAAAAAATGGATTATGCTTAGTGCGCCATCCCAAAAGTACTGCAAAACCCATTGGCGCCTACTTGCCAGTGGCACAATCAGCTGAAGTCCAACATATCAATTTCCTAGCACAAAATATATATCTTCACCTAGGGCCAATTTCGTTGAAATTTGCAATTCGAAGCGATTATTTTTTGCCTATTTTTATACCTTTTACATAGATGCTACTGAAAAACTTGCACTCAAAGGCTCATTTAAGTCTTTTCTTTTCGATTATCAGACTACTTTCGTCTTGATTCCATTACTTGGATGCATAGAAAACTTTGTGTTTAGCCACATTCATGTAAAATAACAATAAAGTGCACAAGCAATTATGGAGAATAACTAACTTTATTAAAATTTTCAACCCTTTATTCGTCACTTAAATTAATAAACAAAAGAAAATAATTCCAAGGCATTTAAAAAAACTATATCACACATTCCTAGAGAAAATAAAACTAAGTAGTGCACATGCACTTTATTGGAAGTAATGATAAAAAAATTTGGAGTGACGCACTACTCCGGTCTCTTTTTATAGGAGCTTCTTCTTCAAGAGACAGATCAACTTCCTAGGCAGCAAAATCTAAATCTGTAGAAGTTCCTTCTCCTTCATGCAACTTCTTTTCCTTAGCCTCCTTACGAGTCCACACCATTTTTTCGCTTGCCCTTTCTAGCAGGAAAATGCTTTGACTCTCCTGCTTGGGGGTGTGAAACTGAATTCCAGGGAGTGCTTTCTTTTCTGGCCTCATCTTTAGAACTTAATGCCCCCACATCCTTGCTAAAACGATAAGGCATATTTTTGCTTCTTATCTTTGCATCTTTCCCTTTCTTCCCCTTCTTTACTTGAGGTTTTGCCATGTCCCAAGTCCCCAAGTTATATACTAGTGGAAAAAATAGCTATTGTTGCTCCCTTGTAGCTACGGGCCATAGGAAAGCCCGCAGCTACAGATTGGTTGCTACGAGCCGTTCGTGTAGGCCCCCATCTACAGATTGGTTATTGCGGGCCGCTCGTGTACACCCGCAGCTACAGCGGCCAAAAAAGGGACATTTAGATTTTAATTTAATTTTAGATATAATGCGTTAGGGCCGCGAAGCGTTGTCCTCTATTTCCCTCTCTCCCATTCAAGCTGCGTTCATTGAAGTTCTCATCCATTCTCAGGCGTACATTGGAGTTCTCAGGTCGCCCCTTTCTCAGGTTTAGTTTGCTTTCCTTTTGTTATTCATTCAATCTCAGATTTAGGGTTTCTCGTTATTCGTTATCCTTTCATCTTCCTTATCCAGCTAGGGTTTCTCTGTATTTCTCTCAAAATCGAATTCCCGCAGGAGCCCCTCGAAGACATGGCTTTACCCATTGAATCCAACTGATTGTCCTTAGCTAATACTCGTAAATCTGTCTCTTTCTTCTTTGATTCTTATTATGAAATAAAGTTTCATAATTTTGATTATGCCTAATTTTTGTGAATATCTTTCGTTACTTGATGTACTTTCCCGCATAAGCAAAATTGATTCTTGAATTTCTTATTATGAAATAAAGTTTCAAAATTGCTTTACCCATTCAATTTCTCGCATATGCTCTGTTTATTGCCAAGAATTACCTTTTAATTTATTTTGTTTCATTAGAGTTAGGAAATTAGTGGTATTATGGATTGGAACCGTGCTCTATGTATGATGAGTGTATTGTATTCCAAAAAAATGGGGAGGTATTTTAAAGAAATGGAATAACTAGGGTTTTGATTTAGCATCAAGAGTTGATGAAAATCAGTTTTGAGCAAAGAGGTTCATATTCTTCACTGTCATTTTCGTGAGCTTGCTCCGGAGGATGACGTAGCTTTAATGGTCTCCAAAACTAATGTTGTTAATTCGTTGATTCTTAGATAAAATATCATTTTTTGTCTTTCTAATACCTTAGCTCGGATCAAATGTGGTTTTTTTTTGGGATAGACATCTACTGTCATTTTTTATATGCATATGGTGGTTATATGATGTGGATTTGTTCTCATTAAAGATGTAGTGTATTACCTTAGATAGATGATCTGCAATCTGAATGTGCAACTCTTCTGATATAAGATGCAACTAAAAATCCTGGTTAGCGAATGAGTGTAGATAAGTTAGTATAACATGAAAATAAAATTAAGTGGTTAGGATGAATCAAGTCTGCTATGAGTTCTGAAATTGTTTCCAGCATGCTTGACTTCTTAAAACTGTTAGGAGTGTGTCGATTGTGTGCAAGAGGGCTCAAGCTACTTAATATGTTGGAGTATTGGTCATGAGATTGCTTAATCTGCTAATTTCTACATATTTGGTTGGTTTCTTAAGGTTGTGATGGTTGTTTACTGTTACTCGGCTGATTATTGGATATTCTTTTTTTGAGGCTTGACTTTGTAGATCTCTGCTGTATTATAGTTTTATTTGCTGCAAATCTGTAGTCTTGCAATCATAATCTGTTGTGATTTGCTAATTAGTCTTGTTTTGGCTGTGTTTCTCATCAATATAGACGAAATCTAGTACCTCTTTATGTATTGATATAATCAGGTGTTGCTTGAATTTGTTATCAGTTATATGATGCTTATATGATGCTGAATGAATCTTAAGTGATTTTAAGTATGAAGTATGTGCCTGAGAGAGAGCTACTAGTCTCGGTTGCTTAGCGTTTGCTTACGGTATACATATGGAGTATGGATTGTGACTAGGCAACATCATAGCGCAACAATGTGTTGGACGTTTTGTTAGCTACGTCCAACCGATAGAGGGGAAACTGTTCTATTATCATGGGAGAGAGAATACATATTACAGTAAATAATGCACATAAGTTAACATTGAGGTTTTTGAAGGATAGATGTCAATAGTAATGAAAGATGTGTTATACAGATCCTGAAACCCGTAAAGAAGAAAAAGGTTAGTGTTCTTTGTTACATGCACAGAGGATGTGAATTGACAATATGTTATCAAGGACTAAATCTTCCTTTTTCTATTTAAAAGGTACCCTTCGTCACCTCCATTGAAGCTTGAAGGCTTAAAGCTTCTCAAAGTCTCAAACTATATCATACACTAAAACCGAGTTCCATGGTGGAGAGGTCGAGTTTCAAGTAGAAGCTTGGCGAAGGGCATAAGGTGATCTTCCTATTTTTCTTTGTGGCTGTTATGGTTTATCTTTTGGCATGTTAGTATTGGTGCTCTTCAGAGCTTAACATGTGTCTCCGAAAGTAATAACATAACACGACGTGAGAAGTAATGGCACAGCTACTCGTTATTGTCTTGTTGGCAAAATATGGTTGTATAGCTCCATTACATATTTGTTATTATATGGTCAGCTTATATTCGTTCTGATTTTACAAAAGAATCAGTTTTGAACAACTGTTATTGTTGCTAAAAAGCACCATAAAACTGATATTTGTGAACATCTGTTATTTTTATACAATAACCATATTGGTATTTTATATTAATGCATTACTTCAAAATTAAATTATCATTATTAATGTTGTATGATCTTGAAATATAGCTTGCTTATTGTGAGGAACCACAGTAAAAATGATGTGTTAACTGATCCCCCCTGATTTATCTTCTTAATCAGTGCTGCTGCTTTGTCCTCACGGTTGCTCGCCGCTTTTGGCGCCTGCTACCGGCATCAGAGCCATCGATGTGCACCCTTTGCCTGTTGCTCTTTCGCACTTATGTTAAGGTCAATTCTGGTTCTCGGATTGCTTTAGTTGTATACTTGTATACATTACTCCATCTCAGTTACTTTCCCAATTTTCTATTTTGGTGTTGTCTCAAAATACTTCGCCCGTGTTAATTAAAGATGGAGTTAGTTAGGCCTTATAGATCCAATCAGTCAAGTTCATGGGAGAGGTAATGCATTGCTAACATAGTCGTATTCATAATATACATGATGTCGTTGGAATGATGAGCTGAAGAAACAAAGTTTCAGATGTCTCGTCTTCCTAAAAATCAGAAGCTATTCGATACGTAAGGTTTATGATTGCTAATGGATCGCACCTTTTTTCGACTGTGCCATGACAAAAGAGCCCCTCCATTAGGCAGCAGGTGTAATTACAGCAGGAGTTAGGGGATTCACTTGGTTATTTTACTGCTCAGATGCTAAAACATATATGGGAAATTCAGGTTAAGAGGTTAGCATTCCTAGTTGTTAGATAATAGAGAGATACTTAAAATGTTAGTTCTTTTCTCCCTTTTTTCAATCAGATTTTATACAACGTAAGTCATTTAAATTTTGAGTTCTGAGCATATGATATAGCGTGATATATGCGTGGAAGCACAAGGTTGATCAGTGTTAAACATTACAGAAAGGATTGTCTAGCTGTTCTTAGGAACTTTTTGCAATTTTGCATTCCACTCCATTGTTGTGCCATCATTTATTGGAAGTTTGAACCAAATTCTCTTCCCTGGTCTTATTTTTATCCAAACTAACACCCTTTTTTCTTCTTAATGAACTGAAAGTAGTAACATTAAACTTTCATTGCAGTTCCTATGCCTTATTGTATTTCAGTAGGCTTTCTGAAGCCCTCTTGTAGTGAGAAGTTGAGCAGCCATATATGGTTCAAGGTTACAGTTCTGAAGGTAAAGCATGAGGAAGAGGTTGGATCTGCTGGACTTCTAGGTTCAACTGATGTCATTGGTGGACTTTTAGGATCATTTGCTAATCTAATACTTGCTATAGGCCTATAGTAGTGTTTGTGTATATTAGTTTAATAATTTACAGTTTGTGAATATCTGTTCAGAATTGTGTTGCTGACTTGCTGTAATGTTGTTGAACAAGATATGTATTGGAGCTTGCTATGAAGTTGGTTGTATGATGAATTCTGGTGACTTGATAACAAATAATAATGATCAGGGTTTGATATTGGTTATTGTGGTAGCCAGCAATGTAAGTATTTTTTTTAAAAAAAAAAAAGTTTATTTGCTGCGGGCTTGCTGGAATTTTTTTTTTTAATTAAAAAAATGAACACTTGCTGCGGGCATTCATACTAGGCCCGTAGCAACAAGTACTTGTTGTTGCGGGCTTGAGCTTTAGGCCCGCAGGTAATCTTCAAAATTAGCTGCGTCTTTGTACGCAGCTACTGTTTTTTCACAATAGCTGCACCTTCAATAGCTACGACCCCTGTGCGCAGCAACAAGCCCTTTGAGGCCCGCAGCAACAACTATTTTTTTCCACTATGTGAATTTCCGAACTCTTTATCTCTCTACATCAGTTTTTGCTAGCATCCAGTTTCCTCTGCCACCCCTGCCACCATCAACCACCCTTGAAAACCACCAACCACCTATCCCCCTCCCTCAACCCTTACATCAAACTCCAACCAGCGAAAGGCACTCCTTTGCCACCCTCTCCCTTTCTTCTTCCTCCCCTACCACGAAATCTCCTCTTGTGCCACCCACAAAAAACCCTGAGGGTGGAAATCCATTTGACTATAAGGAATAATAGGAGGCGACAAAGAAGGGTGGTTTCATCATTTCCACTAAAACCTATAAGGAACACCAAACTTAGGAGGCTGTTGCAGGTGTGTTCATGAAAGAAGAGGTGTCATAGGAGGGAGGGTGGTCTATGGAAGAAGCACTGGAGAAACCAAGAAACTGGTGGTCAAGGGAGGGGATAGTAAAGGAGGGGGTCTCTAGGGTAAGGGTCTAACAGGCGGGGGGACTGGTGGGAGGGAGGATTATTTTTTATAATTAAAATTAACGAAAATTTGTGAGAAACTACTACAAATTTTACATTTATTTGGAAAAAAAACCATCAGTTACTTTTTCTTAATTTCACTACTATCACTTTGTAAATATTTTTGAAGCACCACCTTTTATCTCCATTACCACGAATTCTATGCTACACACAGAATTAGGATGAGTATTATGCGCACGGATCTCCAATGAACATCTCCCAATGAACAATGAACATCACCCAATGATCATCACCCAATAAACGTGAGCCAATGAACAATAAACATCAGCCAATGAACATCAGTTGGACATTAACCAATGAACATCACCTAAGGAACAATGAACATCACCCAAATTTGATTTGACATGCAAATTTTCAAACTTTTGAAAATTCAAAAACGTCACCCAATGAACATCAGTTTGTGTACAAAGAACAATAAGTTAAATCAAGAGAACATCAGTTCGATTCTTTTAAATTTGACATGAAAATTTTCAAATTTCCAAAAATTGTTAAAATGTTCTTTTAATTGAAATAAATGTTCTTTTAACTGAACTTGATGTTCATTGCGTTAAGGTTATATATTTCGAAATTCAAAAGTTTGAATCCTATTTGAAAATTGTAAATGTTCTTTTGATTTGATTTGATGTTCTTTTAATTGAAATAGATGTTGTTTTAACTGAAATATATGTTCTTTTAACTGAACTTATTGTACATTGCTTTATGGTTATATATTTTGAATTTTTAAACGATTGAATCATATTTAAAAATTGTAAATGTTCTTTTGATTTAATTTATTGCTCATTTGAGTGAACTTAGTGTTCTTTTAACATAAACTGATGTTCATTGGTTGACATTTTCAAATTTTCAAAAATTTGAAAATTTTTCATGTCAAATCGATTTTGGAGTCTTGTTCATTGGAGAACTGATTATTGTTCGTTGTGTGTGAACTTAGTGTTCTTTTAATACAAACTGATGTTCATTGGGTGACGTTCATTGGATGATGTGCAACTGATGTTCATTGGGTGATGTTCATTGCGTGATGTCCAACTGATGTTCATTGGATGACGTTCATTATTCATTGGGTGATGTTCATCGTGCGCATGGTGCTCACCATAAGTCCTTGTGTAGCATCGACTAATTGCCATTACCACCACCATCCCAACTATCACTGCCATATAGGCACCCACCACCAACCTAACTCTGAACCTTCACCACCACTCTAATCACCAGCCACTGCATCTACCTTCAAAAGCCCTAACCCCCTAAATTCACCTTCCACCACCTCTACATTCAAAAAACCTAACCCCTGAATTCGCCACAAACTAATCACCACCACCACCCTTCAAAATCTCGCAACCAACATCCACTCCCTTCAGTCCCGCTCTCTTCTCACCCTCTTTCACTCCACTATAGCTGAAATTCTCACTCTTGATTGTCGATTATTATTAGGACAATGGCCAATGATGCAATTCCGTCAATCGGTATTTTTTTTTTGAATTTCGAAAATGAAGAAACGTGTGAAAAACACGGCTGAGCCATGACCTGAGCGTGTGCAGAACACGCCAGATCCATGGTGTCGTGCGGAAAACACGTCCATGCCATGGTCCTAGTGTGTTTTCCACTCATCAAGGCCATGGCCACTGATGTAAAATCAAATACAGAAGAACAAGTGCCAGAGTTATTACTCAGTCTAAATCCAAGTATGGGTTCGAAACATTTACATGGTCCTTGTTTGAGCCTAAACAAGACGGTTTTACATAACGAAGGTTCGGTTGCTTTTCGGAATGATTTGGGTTGATTAGCCAAACTTAAAGGAGGATTAAGTGGGCTTAAGAAAGCAACCAAATAGCCTAATTAGTACTATTAGTGATTATTTAGCATTAACCTTGTTTAAGATGCTAAACTAATCCTAATAGAGTAAAAAATCTGATTTCAGCATTTTTCCTACATGTTTTCAGCTTTTCTCTTAGTTTTGATGATGTAATAGATGATGAAAGGGAGTAATTAATGTAGTACAGCATCCTAGTCATGTGTATATGTGTTATTGAAGCTTAGGGTCCAAGTGGAAGCCTTTAGATTAAGCAAAGAACAAGTTTTAGCCAAGTTATCAATGCTGCCCAGCTGAAAAACGTGAATGATGTCTGATTGTAATTGGTTCTGGGCAACAGCATTTTTAGCTCCAAATCCAGAAAACCTTACATGGTTGGAAGCCCTTACATGTGTAGGGATGGAATTCATCCTTTTGGAGCTTATTTTGGATAGCCAAGTGGATTAAAATTGGCCCTAAAGTTGTCAAGGTCCAAACAGTTTTTGCTGATTTGTTCTTCTTGATTTTCTTTTGTTTTTTCTTGTTTCCTTGTAATTTTGGAAGCTTCCAAGGCTGTATCTTTGTTGTTTAGGATGTTATTAAGTCTATATAAGAAATAGGAATCCATGGGAGCATGTATGTACTTGACTTTTGATGAAATAAAAACCGTGTGTTTTTCCTAAGCTTAAAAACCGAGTGTTTCTTAGTTTAAATTGAACGAGTTACTTGGGAGAGTATTCGACAAGTGCTCAAAAACGTTTTAGTGAGTTTAAGAGCTAATCTTTTACGTATTAAAACACCCTTAGTATTTAGGTTTGTGAGCTAATCCTTCCTAAACACTAAGACAATCGAATTTAAGTAATTAAGAGCAAATCTTTCTTACTTATTTTCACATCAGCCACACCGAGACCATGGCCTAGGCGTGTTTTCAACACGTCCACATGTGGACGTGGGAAAAAAAACGCCCAGGCCATGGCCTAGTCGTGTGTTTCATAAGTTTCTTGGTTTTCAAATTTTCAAATATAAATAAATATACCAATTTGTAACAACCCGGCTATACGACCAACCCAATTAAGACCTAAATGCAGCGGAAAAGCTAATCTGAACTATTACCATCACACTCACCACGAGTGTGGAGATCAAAAACCTTGACTTATTATAACTTTCAGACTGTAATGACTATATTGAGCCTCAAAATTCTAATTAACTATTAAGTGAATGATCCTAAACTTTTAAACAACTAAATTTGTTTTTAAAAATTCTACACAAAATTCTGCAGAGTTCCGTTTGTAATACAAACCGCCTAAAACGAACTTTTTAGGATTCGCGTCCGATTCATAATCTTGTATCCTCCAAATCCAGCAACCAGGACAAGTCTAAACTTTACAAACCCAAACTCTTTTAATTTATTTACATTTTAAATATTAACTAATAAATTACAAAGTTGATCGTCCTCGCCGCAATACAAATAGTAGGAATAACACATATCGAACCTTCTTCGATATACTACCTTCATGTACGCATGCATATATGTTTGCTTTTTCAGTATGAAATCTTGCTCAGCCAGTTTGATCTCCACACTCGTGGTGAGTGTGATGGTAATAGTCCGGATTAGGTTTTCCGCTGTATTTAGGTCTTAATTAGGTTGGTCGTAGATTCGGGTTGTTACACAATTAACGGAATTGCATCAACGACCATTTTTCGAACAATTAACGACAATATTCTGGCACTGGATAGTTGAGCGACACTTGAGAGTGTGAGTGATTAGAAGGGGGTAATTTAAAGAAGCAAGATTATGTTTTAATAGGATGTCGCATGAATATTTTAGGACAGTGTTTAACAACCCCAACTAGAATAAAGATAGTCTCAAAAAAAAAAAAAAAAAAAGTCCCCTTGTAATTCGGAGAACGAGATGTAGTAGTTGCTTTTTGTGGCGCCAACAACAGCAGGTCTCCGCTTCACTTCATGTTTTCATTGCTTTGGATTTACCATTATCAACGATAACACCCTTCCAAGCTCTTATAAATTATAATGGCTAACCACCCCTCCCTTCCCTCAGACCCTTGTATTGTTTCCTTCGGCTCTGGAGTCTGGGCAATGGAAGATCTTTTCTTTTCCAAGTCTATATTTTACTTACTATTTTAGTGAAGTTTGTTTAGTTTAATCTGTTTGCTTAACAAGAATATAAAACTCTTATTACTTATCTTTATAGTATTTTATTGCTCTTACTTGACCACATTTCTCTTCCTGTCATCATGTGAATTCGTCAGTGCTTGCGATTGTGCTCTCTTTTCTTAATTTTTTTTAATAAATTTATAGTATTATGTTAATTCATGAAATAAGCTGGTCCCTAAATTGGTGCATGCTCACTTTCGACTTGTTTGTTGGATTCTTATGGGGTAGTTTGAGTCACCCTCAATAAGTACATAGAGGAATCTTAGATCTGATACAATTGTTTATCTAAGATTCAATGTCCAGCATACCCAAAAAAAATTGGAGAATATGGCTTGAATTTAATGAACTAGCTTCTGCTCATCTCTGTAATTAAGGAAACCAAGAGAATTGATACTTAAAATCTTTAATGTCAATTACAAAATGATTCTATATAAAGAAATGGGAAGGACCCTTGTGCCTTGTGCTTGATAGGTGAATCAGTTAAGTTAGGTTCTGTTTTCTCTTTCACTAATATTTGAAGTTCTGCTGATGTGAGTATCCAGAACATGGATTCGGGTTCGGAAGCGAGGCTCCTTGTACATGAAGATGAAAAGGTTGAGGATTTTAGGAAAAGAGTATGGGATGAATCAAAAAAGGTATGGGCAATTGCATTTCCTGCAATGGTGTGTCGTGTGACGACTTATGGAGCTTATGTGGTTTCACAAGCTTCATTTGGGCATATTAGAGAAGTGGATCTTGCTGCTTATGCTCTTGTGCAAACTATACTTGTACGCTTTGCCAATGGTATCTTGGTGAGCTCATTCGTTTCTTTGCTCCTTTTCCATCATTTCTCCCTAGCATTAATATGATTTTGTACAACTTTCCAGCATTGGTCCTGTTCCATCATTTTGTCCCTAGCATTTGTATGATTTTGCACATTTTTCCAAGTATTTTTGCTCGAAATATCAAATCTTCCCAATCGAGGGTAATTCCCTTACCTTTCCCCCCTATGCACAAGTGCTTCACCCGCAAATAGTGGGCCAAGAAACGGTGAGGGTTGAGGTCGTCCTTCTCCTTACCATAAAACAACATGGATGGAAATTATGTTTATATGTTTTGCGAAGCCTACCATTAAAAGGAAAATTCTCCATAGGGGTTCTCGAAAATTATATTCGCTCATCGTGCTGCTTTAGATTTTGGGGTTGTCATTCTCCGTGTCATGTTGCACACAGTCAGCTGTTGGCTTTCCACCACTCTTTCTAGATTATGTTCTTTTCACGTGAATTCCTCTAATCAAAACTTATTGGTCTTTATCTAAATGTATCTGAACTTACTTGCACATAGCTGTTGTAGTTGTAAAAATGAACTTGGTAGCTCTTATCCAAGCTTACAAACCTCTATCTGAACAACCCGAAGCCTATCTATATAGGGTGGAAAGAATAAGCCTCGTTGCCGAATTTACTGGTGTCTACATTAAAATTAATCATAAGCCATGATATGTAGTATGTGCCTTAGCTTCAACTTTCTATCAATAAAATCCTTATTTTAGGTACAAGTGCGATACATTGTTGAAAATGTATAATATTGTTCTCTTCAGCTAGGAATGGCAAGTGTAACAGAGACTCTTTGTGGAGAAGCTTATGGAGCCAAACAGTATGGAATGATGGGAGTGCACTTACAAAGATCATGGATTGTGAATACTGGTGTAGCAACTGCCATGGTGCCGTTTTACATCTTTGCTACACCTTTCCTCCGACTTCTTGGACAAGAAGAGGAAATTGCTGTGGCAGCTGGAAAAATTTCTCTGTGGTTCATTCCCATTTTGTATCTCAATGTTTATGGCATGACAATGCAAATGTATTTGCAAGCACAACATAAGAATATGGTGGTCACGTGGCTGTTTGCCATACTGTTTTTCGTCCATGCCTTGCTGTCTTGGATTTTTGTGTACATAATGGACTGGGGGCTTCCGGGGGTAATGATTGCACTCATCATTGCATTTGGGGTGAAGGTGATTGGTGAAGCTATTTATATATTTGGAGGTTGGTGTGCACTTACATGGAATGGATTTCATAGAGCTGCATTCACTGATCTAATGCCAGTCTTGAAGTCCTCGACTTCTTCAGGTGTTATGCTCTGGTAGTATTCTCTCTTTATATATCACATTTCTCCATCTTCATGCTCTTGATCTGTCGATCGCTCAGGAAAGTATGATTAGTGTTCCTTTGGTTGAACATGTTCCTTTCATTTGTTTTACCCGTTTATTTCCGCTTCCTAGGAAGTGCAATTGGTTGGTCAAGGGAAGTAAGGCCATGTTTGGTTCAACTAGTGGAATGGAAACAAAATAAAAGAGTGAAATGGAAACAAGAATCATTAATTTTGAAACTTGTTTGGTTAACCCAATTAATGGAATGGAATGGAATCATCATTTATGTATTAAGAAAAACTAAATTAAAACAAAACAACACCTCCGCCCCATCGCTGTCCTCCCTACCAAGCTCCTCACTCCTCCCAAAATTAAAGAAATTCCAGCCGATATATTTGAAGTTTGAGGGCTGAGCTTGTCCAGACATGGATAGAGAGGGATGGGAGGAATGGTTGTGGGAGAGGATAGAGACAAGATGGGGGGGGGAATGGAATTTGTTATCTTAGGGGTGAGCAGGGTTTCATTTGAGGGTAATCAAATGAAGAAGAGAAAGGAAGTGAAAAAATAATTTGTTGAAACAAACAAAAACAAAGGGACTGGGAGAATGATTCCCTTTCCAAGAGTAAAAAAATGGCCAACCAAACATACTCTAAAAGTCTAGCTTTTCGTTCTTGCTTATATTCCTACCTTCTCTGTGCATGGGAAGTTCGCTCACCTGGGGAGACTTAGTAAGCAACTATCTCTATTTTTGTGGGAAGTAGAACTTCCTAGGAATTGTAACTTCCTATGACGAAACTTCATCACGTACTTCGAGTTCATAAGAACTTCTATCTCCTTGTTTTTTGGTCAACAAAACGAGCACTTATTATGTTCTAGGTGAGGTGCCACATTTCTGGCATATAGAGACGAGAGAGACGCTAACTTCTGTCTTTCTCTTTGTCATTTATGAAAATTTTCATTTTTTATTTTCTCTCTGTTATATTAATTGGACCAACATCTAAGCTAATTTTCTTTTTAAAGAATGATAAAGATTGGAGTATGATCATCTTACCTTAAAAATGGAAATAGTACAAGGTTATAAATGGTCGAAATTTGTTACAACAACTATAAATGTAACCAGCTTCAGCAAGCTTTTATTGTGTATAATTAGCAACATGAGGAATGTCACCTTTTAGGTATCCTTGAAGTGGAACTCATAGTTGAGTTCTAATTTTATAGTTTACTAATTGGTTTTTTTTGATGTCTTCCACAGCATCCAGGTGTGGTACAATGCTATTCTAGTTCTATTAGCAGGATATATGAAATATGCAACAGTTGCCATTTCTGCCTTCTCCATTTGGTAAGGCTTTTGGGCCAATTCCCTTCTTTTCTTCTTGAGCTTTTGGTTTTCCTCATTTGAGAACTCAATCTTAGTGTATATATCTAACTTTTCAGCCTAAATGTGAGTACATGGGAACTCATGATATGCCTTGGCTTTCTAGGTGCAGTATGGTAAGCTTCTTACAATTTAGTTTCACTTAAATTATGTTTTGGGAGCATTATTACTCACTTCAGTGAACTTTATAGTGTTCGGGTGTCAAATGAACTAGGAAGAGGAAATGGAAAAGCAGCGAAATTTTCAGTCGACGTGATCTTATACACTTCACTTATAATTGGCATATTCTTCTGGATTTTGTGTTTGGCATTTGGCCATCAAATCTCCTACTTGTTTACGAGTAGCGAAGAAGTAGCAAAAGCTGTTTCTGAACTTTCTATCCCCCTTGCCTTTTCGATCCTTCTTAATAATGTTGGACCAGTACTATCAGGTTAGTAATACTATTAGTAATTCTGAAAATTTTATGGTTGTCTTTTAAGAATAAGACTATCATAAGTCTTTTATATGATTATTTATTTGGTTATCTCCTTTAACAGAATAGGACATTGCCATCAATAAACATGTAACAAAAATAAATAATGGTAATCTCCTTTTCTGTTTAAGGACATAACCAATTAAGAGATGTAATGTCTAATGTAAATGTTTCTCAACGTTTGTTGAGATTATGTTGGCTTCTACCAATCTGTTCTGTTATAAACTTATCATACTTATAATTAAGTAGGGGATAGGGATATCGTTCGTTGTTTGATCTTACAAAACTATTGTTGATGAATTTAACTGAATGCTTCCTTTCTTCAGGGGTCGCAATTGGCTGTGGATCACAAGGACTGGTTGCAATTGTTAACGTGTGTTCATATTACGTCATCGGTATCCCGATTGGAGTTCTACTGGCATATGCTGCAAATATGGAGGTTAAAGTAAGAATCTCTTTGAGCCAACTGATCATACTTTAAGTAATAGATAGTACACGTTTAGAATTGACACATTCTCTGATCAACCGGAAAGCAGCTTCCAGATTAATTGGATCAGTTGTCTGATTATTGGGTTGAGAAGATCTAATATTCTTTGATGACCTAATGTTCATAATTTTTGAGTGCCTTTTCTTAAATTATGGACTTCATCTATGTAATAGCCAATACGCTACTCCCTTGGTCCCTAAATAATAGGCCACTTCTTTTTTAGGCTGTCCAACATAACTATAACTCTTCCTTCCTTGCATTGCAGGGGATATGGATAGGAATGATGTGTGGAATGGTCACACAGACAGTAGCACTTCTCTACCTTACGTGGAAAATTGATTGGATAGAAGAGGTAAGTTACTTATTAAAACTTAATTCTCACTTGCGTTGTCTTCATTAAGTAGTCATTTTTGTGATATTGAATTGTTTAGGCGTATAGCATATGTATCTGAAACACCTCTTCCCAATTCACAGGTTAAAAAGGCATCAAAACGTCTCTACCATTTTTCCTGAAATCAGAAGGATCTATAGCCTTGCTTTCTAGTTGCAATTTTGTACCGTCATACTGATTCTATTTATGTTCAAACTCACTCGTCAAATATGGTTCAATTTTGGGGGAATGCATTGCTAAATCTCTTTTTCTAAAAAGGGCAACTCACTCGTATTAAGAGCTATTGTAGCTTCCTTTTCTTGGCGTCTCGTAAGGAAGCCTACTATACAGCAGGAGCTTGTAGTAAGAGAAGCTTCTTTTGTTCTAAGCTGTATATATGTATACTTCTGTATTCTTCATTATGAAGAAAAAAAATGGTAAAGAATCAATAAAGCAAACAAAACATGCTGCTCTAGAAAACTGGTTGTAACATCAATTATAGAAAGTCTAATATGGACCCGGTCTACACTAAACTTATTGTAGACCGGGTTAGGTCCCAAAAGTTAAGGTTTTTTTAGCAAAAGTTAAATTTTCGCTCACCAAAAGTTAAAGTTTATTTAGCAAAAGTTCAGATTTTTTAATTAAAAGTTAAGGTTTTATAATCAAAAGTTAAGTGTTATGAATGAAAAGTTAAGGTTTTTTTTAGCAAAAGTTAATATTTTGTAATTAAAAGTTAAGGTTTTGTAATCAAAAGTTAAGGTTTTGTAATCAAAAGTTAAGTGTTATGAAGGAAAAGTTAAGGTTTTATTATCAAAATAAAACCCTAAATTTTTCCCCAATTCGATTTGATTGGGTGTTAAACGATGATTTAACATTCCAATTCGTAAAAATCATTTGAATTCATGAAATTGAAACATAAAGAAAGAGATTTTATACTTGAATTCGCCTATTTTTTGCTCAAATTGTTCGAATTTAGCCCATAAACTCTCCTTCTTCATTTTCTACATCTTCTTCTCTGTCATCTTCAATTAATGGATTTTTCTCATGTAATCCAATGCTACTGTAATTTCGCACTTTGTTTCTGAACTTGAATTAAATATAAGAGAATGGGGCGAATTGCGAAAAAGATGAAGAGTAAAATTAGGTTTAAGGAATGAGAGTTAGAGATGAATCTCTCTCTTAATGGAGGTATGCGAATTGCTAAGAATGATACCTCCATTGTTGGAGTGAGTGACTGGTCTCCGGCGAGAAAGGGCATGTCTCCGGCGAGCAAGGGCATATCTCCGGCGAGTGAAAGTGGCCGGTCCACACTAAAGTTAACGTGGACCGGGTCCACGCAAGTCTTTCGCCATCAATTAGCAGCGATAACAGCCTTGCTTATCTGCAATTCTTTTATGCAAATATAGTTGCCGCTTAATATCTGAAAGTATTTGCGTAGAGAAATCAATGAGATAAAAGAGGTTCAATTTCAAATTTTGGGTACCATTCGGAAAGACTCGCTCACCAAGCTAATTGACTTGTGTAAGGCAATTTTTTATTTTTTGGCAGCAGTGAAGACAAATAAATAACACAAGACACCCTTCCTAGCTCTAGTAGCTAGGTCATGGGCCATAGCAATGTTGTTCCTAGAAACCTTACTACAGATAAAACGACTACACTTAGTGATTTCAAACTTGCAGTCCTGAATAATGGCTTGAATTTCCTTTGGTGCATTGACTGGACATATAAGGGCAGCAACCAGCGTTGCGCAATCCGTCTTAATATGGATGCTTTTGGAGAAAATGAGAGCTTCCTTGACTCCCTGGAGTAAGGCCTTTGCTTCTGCTTGGACCGGGGAAGAGGCGTAGATTCTCTGGGCTCCTCTGCATCTGTGTTCCCCATCCTCGCTTATCCATCCAATAACTGCTCCCCACCTGCTCTGATGTGAGTTACCCAGGGACTTCCACGAACCATCGACCTAGATAGTCAGGCAGCCTCTGTGATTCTCAGTTCCTGCGTCAAAAAGGAGATGGATATTGCCACTTGATGTGCCACAAACTGGAATTGCTTTTTGCTTTTGGACCTGGCTGTAATTAACTCCCCATCTTCTGAAAGACTCTTTCTGAATTTCCATAATCCTCTGTGGGTCGGGCTTCTGCTTTCTGAAGATAATGTCATTTCTATGCACCCATATGGCCCAAATAGTAGAAGTGAATTTCACCATGTATTCCTCCCCTTGTTTCCTGAGATATTTCCATAAGTTTTCAACCCAAAAACCAATGTTCCCCTGATCTTGATCCTCAACGCGAATCCCTAGCTCTCCCCCTTTCCAAATATGTTTGCTGATAGTACAGTCCCTGAACAAATGCTTCGAACTCTCAGTCTCCCTGCCACAGAGATGACACGGTCCTCCTTCCCCTACTTTCCTTTTCCTCAAGTTTTGTTTTGTGGGAACAGCTTTATTCACTATCTTCCAGATAAGAATTTTCCACCTTGAAGGTATGGACAACTTCCAAAGATCCCTCCAGAAGGTTGTGCTTGTCTTCTCCTCCTTAGACTCCCTCACTTCCATCCAATATCCTAATCTAATTGAGTATAGACCATTATTTTCTTTATTCCATAGGATCCGATCCTCCACCTGAGATTTTGGGACATGGGTGGACAGGATTTCGAAAGCCTCATGGGGTGGGAAGTACTTCCAGACCTTAGTGGTGTTCCAACTTCCATCATTCGTCAGTAATTCCATCACTCTTTCTGGTCTACTCTCTGACTGTAGATCATGAATTCTTTTCCCCTGGAGTTTAGAGTTCCCGGCCCAAATATCTTCCCAGATCTTCACGCTGTCCCCACGGCCTACTTGTTTCCTCCATCCACCTCTAAGCGCCAAAGTAGCTCTGAATATGCTCTTATAAGCATAGGATGCTCTCTTTGGCGGTGCCAGCTTCCCATCATTTACTATGCTGGAGAGTGGGTCTTTCCCATATTTAGCTTTTAGGAGCCTGGAAACCAGAGATTGTGGGTTGTTGTGGATCCTCCATGCTTGTTTGACCAGAAGAGCTACATTAAAAGCTCTTATGTTTTTTAGTCCTAACCCACCTCGATATTTGTGTTCTTCGAGGACTTCCCTTTTCCAATAAATTGGGCGTTTATCCATCTTTGAACCCCACCAGAATTTGAGAAAGAGGGAGGTAATATTCTTACAAGTTTTTTGCGGAAGTAGGTATATGGACAAAATATGAGAGGCTACTGACAGGCTAAAGTCGTATCACCTAATCAAAGATAAACCTAAGTCCTCTAACAATGGTAGTCAAGGGAAGTAGGGTCGAATCCACAGAGAGACGGAGTTCTAAGTTAATATTCAGCTAAAAAGCTACTTCAGACAAAAATCAGATAGAATTCAGCTGAACTAATAATTAACTACTAGAAAGCAATATAAAGATCGGAATTTAACTATGAATTAAAGGTCTAGGGAATTAGTTCGGTCCACCATGCTTATACCAATCAAAGGATCAAACAACTATCAGAACCTAGGTCGAGAATCGATAGATTAGAACACGTGTCAAGCTATGGTTAAGTCTCAACGTCCATAATTCAACATATGCAGCATGTTCACAAACATAATCAGAATTACTGGTGTGTACTAGGCCTCTAAAAGTAAGACGGATCTGTGCAAACGATTATTAACCTCAAGTAATCAAAGAAACTGCGCAATTACGTTAATTACTCAATAAGAACAAATCACACCATAACCTATCTCATCAAACCCTAGAAACTAATAGCAATTCAAATAATCATGGTATAAACATGGCTTCCCTCTCTAACACCCTAGAAAGAGAACTACTCACTCATAATCGAATTAACAACAACAAAACTAATATGAAACCCTAATGATTGCATCATGAATGAATAAATAATTAAGCTAAGCAATTAGGAATAATAAAAGAGATTAGAGTAGAGAAGAATACCAATTGACGGAAAGCAAGAGCTTTTATTGAAATTGAAATAGGTTTGATCACCCTTAATCTAAACTAAGAACAATGAGAAATGAACTAGAGTAATCGCTAATGAAAAGATAATAAAAGATGTCTCTAAATAATGAGGAAAAAGGTATTTATAATACCCCTCAAGTTAACTAGAAACGGAAACAAAAAGCGAAAAAGTGCGATTTAAGTACCAGACCCGATCGGGCCCGAGCACAGTACCCAATCGGGCCAAATACAAATACGCCTCCTCTTATTCTTGTGGCCTGGCGCAGCAGCGTAGAAGCATGAAGGCGAAATTATGGCCCACCCGATCGGGCCTTGGGCAGCCACCCGATCGGGCCTTGGGCAGCCACCCGATCGGGCCAGGCGACAAAATTGGGCCAGCATGCCTTTCTCACAAGCAGCAACATAACAGGAGCTACGAGCAGCCCACCCGATCGGGTCCGCAACTTCTCTACCCGATGAATATTTCTTCGCCCGATCGGGCCATTTTTGCCCGATCAGAGTACGGAAACCTCCATTTTGACTCTTTGGCTCTCTAAACTTCACGTTTAGGGGTCTTGGGACCTCCTAAACTCTCCATAAAGCTCGTGAGCCGTTCTACGTGCCCCGTAACATCTCGTAAAGCCGTGGTTGCTTCCAAATGGCTCGGGAATAAGGAGAAAACTCCCTAAAACCTGCAATTCAACACTAAAACACGAAACCACAACTAAAAACGATAGTTAGCACAAAATAGCTCCCAAGAGCTCCAATGACGCATAAATTAGCTTGTAAATAAGGGAGAAAACTCTATATAAATACGTGATATCAGCTACCATGGCCAAAATGGAGTTTATGAGTATCAACTTACCAGCAGGGGAAAGAATTGAGAACTTCCAAGCTTGGATTTTGTTAAAAACTTTGTCCTCCAGCTCTTTAAATGCACTAGTGGATCTCCCATCAATCTCCATTGGACAACCCAGGTAGGTACCCAGGTGTGGTTTATTCTTGACCCCTAATGGCTTTCTGAGGATCCTGATAAAGCGAGAGGGGGTGTTAGGACTAAAGATGACATGCGATTTCTCAAAATTGATCATCTCCCCTGAGATCTGACAGAACATTTCAATACTTTTCTTGAGTTCCCAGCAACAACTCGGGGATGCTTCAAAGAAGAATAAAGCATCATCAGCAAAAAAAGAGATGATTGATGGGAGGGGCTGATCTCACAAGTTTGATTCCCTTAATTGTTCCCTCCACTTGCTTTCTTACGAGATGTCTCGATAGGGTTTTCATACACAAGATAAACAAATAGGGGGATATGGGATCTCCTTGTCTGAGTCCTGCCTTAGGGGTGAAGAAGTTTGTTGGTTCACCATTCACCAGGATTGAATAAGAGACTGTAGAGACACATTGCATGATCCAGTTGATCCAAACCTGAGGAAACCCATAGCTTTGTAGCACCTTCTCCAGAAACTCCAGCTTATTCGATCATAGGCTTTGCTCAAGTCCACCTTAAGAACTCCTTCAAACTTAGTCCCTTTCTTTTTCCTCCTAATCTTTGCCATGATTTCATGAGCTATAAGGCAATTATCAGCCATGGCACGCCTAGGAACAAACGCATTCTGATTTTCACCCACTAGCTCCTTCAGAATTGGTTGAAGCCTTTCCACCAAGACCTTTGTGATGATTTTGTAGAGGGAATTACAGAGGCTAATAGGTCGGAAATCTGTAACCTGATGAGCACTTTCCTTCTTTGGGATTAGTGTGATGTAGGTTTTGTCGAGAGCTTTAGGCATGTATCCACTTGCAAAGAAGGAGTTGACTCCCTGTATGATGTCTTTTCCTAGTCTATCCCAGTAGATATGGAAGAAGCCAGGAGGGATTCCATCTGGGCCTGGGGATTTGAAAGGTTTCGATTTGAAAGTAGCATTCTTGATCTCCTTGTCAGTAAAAGGCCTTTGGAGCCAGGAGACTTGAGCTGGGGATAGAGGAATGATATTACTGTAGAAATCATGATCATCATTAGAAGGGGGTTCGAAACTGGGGTTGAGCAACTGGTTAAAATAGTCATAAAATTTTGGTTTAATTTCCTTGCTCTCTGTTATTCATCGATCACCCTCCTTTATGAACCTGATTTCATTGAACATTTTCCTTGTCTTGACACTGCGAAAGAAAAAACCCGTGCTCTGGTCACCCAGGAGATCCCATCTCGACTTAGCTCGTTGTCTCCAATACCACCAGTGATGTTCTATTTATTTTACGCACAAGTTTCTAAGCATCTTCTCCTGATCTGCCTGTTCAATTGCTATAATATCATTTTGTGCCTCCTCCAGCTTGTCTTTGAAGTCATCCCATTTCAATCCCTTTTGGGCTTTGTACTCAAGGCACCAACTCTTCAGAGCAGAACGGATAGAGTCTAGTTTCCGTTTTAATTTCTCCAAGTAAGGCCCTTGATAAGGCTTCCCCCATTCTCTCTCGATGATGCTTTTGACGTTGGGATCTCTAAGACACCACGCTTCAAGCTTGTATGGTCACCTCTTCTTCGGCCCGTTTTGCTCAAGTTTAAGTACAATCGGACTATGATCAGAAAGCAAGATAGGAAGTTTAAGAACTTTTCCTTCCGGGAATTGGGCAAGCCAATCATCATTTGCAAATGCCTTATCAATTTCCTCATAGATAGCTTCATCACCCACTCTATTGTTTGTCCAAGTAAAGCGAACACCTTCGGAAGGGAGTTGGTGTAGTCTATTAGACAGTCTGTAACTTTGGAACTCACTAGCCCCAAGGAGATACTTTGCACCCCCAAGTTTCTGACTTTGTGTTTCCACCTGGTTAAAATCACCAATCAAAGCAATTCCTCCATGCAGGCTGGAAATTACCGACTGGATTTCCCTCCATAGTTTAGTTTTATCCGAGTAATAGGGCGATCCGTACACAAAGATCCTATGATATTCATAGTAAGGTTTGTAAACAACCTGGCTTACAACATAGTTAGGAGTTACTAGCTTGACACTGACTTGGACTCTACTAGTCCAGCAAAATAAAAGGCCACCTGCCTTACCTACACCATCCGACCCAACAACTCCATGAAACCCCATCTTTTTGAAAACTGGTTTCAGGTAGTCAACACTACACTTAGTTTCAGCTAGATAAAGTAAGTCTACATTACTACTACTTATTACATACTTAATAAACTGAAGTGTAGGGGATGATAGATCAGTTAATCCCCTACAATTCCAACTCAGGGTAGTCATCCAGCTGTTGGAGGCTGTGGGCCAGCCGCGCCATTCATCAGAAACATTGGGGTGTTGGAGGAACAAGCTTCATGGTGATAAGCAGTATTACTCAGTCCAATGTCCACTCTCACAGGTATATTCTCCATCAGTTTTTCAATTTCCTCCTCAAAGAAACAGTCATCCTCATCACTCAGTCCAAATTTCAGTTTCCCTTTTCCTTTATATTTCAGTTGTCTCTTCTTTCTTTTAGGTGGTGACTGAGCAAAAGAACAAGGCTCTAACTCATCCTTTTTAGGGGCAGAGTTGAGATCAGGTAAGTCAGACTCCTTACCTTCTTCCTTGATCACCATCTTCTTCTCGATCTTCCCCGGCACACAACAACAACTAGGACATCTATGCTTCCTCTTCTGGCTCGGTTTCTTCTTCTCCTTCGCATTTCCACCTTTTCCTTTTGCCTTGCCCTTCTCTTTCTTTTCCGCCACATCCGCCTCCAGTTGGACTCTTTGTTGACGCTCAATTTCCGCCACAATGATCGGGTTCGCAACTTCATGATTCATCTTGGCAATCATAACAGCGATCTCGTCCATCGATGGTAAGCCGTCAGTCGGGACAAAATCCGAATGAGCCGAAGAGAAAGAGTTTACTGAATTTGGGGAGTTTGGCGGATTATTGGTTGAGAGGGCAGGAACTTCAAAATTGACAGAGCTCAGGGTTTCAGGAGGAGCCAAGTTAGTTTGTTCATTGTGTAAGGCAATACTTATTTGTTTCATGTGTAGTACTCGTTTTTTTTATGTACACTATTTAATGTTCTTCTCACTGCAGTCATAACTTCACAAGTAGTTGTTTGGGATTTTAAAAATCCCGAGATTGATTATAAAAAATCTAACATTTAACAATAAACTATAAAGCATATGAGATTGCTTTTAGAAAATGCTAAAAGCAATTTTTATAAAGTTAAGAATAAAATTTCATATTTCTTTGACAACCACATTTCAAGTTCATTTCCATGGCCTTTTTTTTTTTTTTTTTTAGCAAAGCAACAAACATTAAATGTAACCAGCTAATCATATTTTCTTTGATAGATATAAGGGCTTAGCTAATCTCATACTTCTATTCTCAAAAGGCTTAGTTTGAAATAAAAGGTTCATTTTGCGCCTACAAATGGGGTCCAGCTTGGTTTCCAAGCTAAACCAACTCATGCCCCAAGTATGAGACGAGTTGGTTCAAACAGGCCAGTGGACCCAAATATACATGGCTTGATGGGGAAAAAAAAACCATATACCCAAATGTCCTGAAATTGGAGTCCAGCAAACCTAAAACCTGAACAACATAAAATGGCATTTCAGACAAAAATTCTCCTGCCGAGTCCGAAAATCAGGCAAACATAAGATTAATTAGCTCAAAATTTGTAGTAGCCATTTCCAAAGTAACTAAGATATCAAATTAACAAATGTAGTGTCCACAAAGCTAGTAACTTTGAAGTAGATATCGAACTTGCTATTCTAGAAGTGCATAAAAGTATGTGAAACACATGCTAAAATGATTCAATATTTTCATGTATTTTTCCTGAATCGGAGCACGGGAGCGTATGATTGTATAATTACATGATTGGGGGAACTAATATTTTCGCTGTACGCAT
This sequence comes from Patellifolia procumbens, assembly GCA_947645195.1. Lineage (NCBI taxonomy): Eukaryota > Viridiplantae > Streptophyta > Magnoliopsida > Caryophyllales > Amaranthaceae > Patellifolia > Patellifolia procumbens. The sequence continues at coordinate 13,330 of CANSGD010001471.1, read as the reverse complement.
AAAAGATAATATAACGGTAACTCAGACATTGTACATCTTTATGCATAATCCAATTCCTGATAGAATTGGTCTTTACAGTTCACGGAAAACCAGGTATTCTGTTGACTAAATAAAATATGGTCAGGGTTTATCTTCTCAATAGATTGTATGCAGGCAAATCTTTTACACTGCAGATGTCTTCCAACTCAAGCTCCCTTTCTAGTTGAGCTCTTGTAGATTTCATAACATCCTGGAAAATGTATTCCAAAAATATAATAATTGACAAAAACTGAGGTGTTTTATATATCTCTCCTTTTACTATTATCTTGGTGTTTTAGGGGTGGGTGAATCAGCTGATAGATATACTGTACAGCAAGAGAAGAAGGACTAACATTAAACTCCATATATGATGCACGCTTTGCAAGCCATTGTGCGTCCATCATTTGAAAGGCTACACAGTACAGATTGTCAAATGCCATTTCATCTTCCGCTAGTAATTCTAGAAACCGTACTGCTGCTTTGGAAGTTGGTTTTCCTGCAAAGTAGCTCGATTGCTTGTTAGCCCGCCTTTTTTTATCTTTGAACAAATAACATTATTACGGCTTGTTAGCTTAGCCTCTTAGGTTTTTTCTCTGACTGCCTTCTCGACAAAGTTTGGTTTTCTATGAATTCTAGCGTAATTCCCACGACTACCCTCACTTCCTACATTAACTAAGGACAGAGAATACAGCATAGTAAACAAACAAACATTCTCCCCAGCAAGGTAAACACCACCCCATCCCTTCCTCCGTGCTACCAGATGTAGGCATTGCGGCTGGTGTAAATGCACTCTTTCGCAAGACTAATGAGTGAATTACCATGTTCCAAATTTGACCAGTTATAGAGTGAAAGTCACTTACCAGATTGAAGATCCAGCATTTGCGCTAACATGAATGACATATTGATGCCAGCAACAGCAAAGGGATATTCCCACTCAGCCCTCTTTCCATTTTGCTTGTGCAATAAACACCAGAATGACTCCTGCTAGAGTGAGAAAATTCATCAAATCCATGTAAGTTTCCCCACTCCATCTTGACAAATCATATCAAAATTTCAAATCCTACCAAAAAAAAGTATGGATTTGAAATAGATAATCCTCTTCACCGTAACTGTCTCACATATACAAGGCCATGGTTAAATGGGGGGGGGGGGGAGGATACTGATATTGCTGAACACATCAACAAAATCAATTGCAAAGCCTTAGTCCCAAAATTATTTGTGGAAGGCTCCGGTATTATAGAAGTGAAAAGTTAAACATCAACCAAATGCCCAAAAATACAATGGAGATCTACAAAATGAGGAGGAGTAGAGGTTAAGCTAGTATGGCTCTGCCAGCGCAGAATATGGCTGGTCCAGATGTCAGATTGCAATAGAGCAAAGAGGTTAACTTTTCGCACATGCAAGGAGAACCCTAAAAGGAGCTCGTTTCAAGTTTTATAGTCGATAGAAGTATCAGGATGGGCAGTGAACTTGGTGCTCCTAGGATTACATATGGAGATGTCAAAGAGTTGGCAGATGTAACACAGCCAGAGTGGTCAATGTGGCTGAGTAAGTAGTGAAGAAAATGGACATTCAGTACTGAAATTGGATTAGACAATCTAGAAGTGTGACACATTTCTCTCAACACTCAGCTAAACCATAATTATATTTTAACGAGTACTTCCTTGTATCACCATCTCGCAAAATTTCGCAGTCGGGAAACTTTAATAATCCAGAAATGCAAGAGAATGAAACATTCAATATTTCTCTAAAATTTAAATGGAAAATGATCAATAACAGAAAAAAAAATTAAAGACTAGATAGTTGGACACAGACCGGATATTTCTCTGCAAAATATATTAGATTCTCAAGTGATATAAATCCTCCACCCCTGGCAGACAAAGATAATCAGATAATGAAAAGATGTATGAACTTTATACTTTAATTGTAAGGTTAAGCATCAGCCACCAACCGACCTGAAATCTGTTGAGGGATCGGTACCTTGCCATCCCATTTCCTTCCAAAGCTCTGATTTAAGAGGTGGGAGCTCCCTATTGGGAAAAGCCAATCTCCAGAGCTGCTTAAGAGCATCCTGCAACCACATATACATACATAAGTTCTGATTTCAACTAAAACAAAACACACACCAGGAAACAGCAGAAAGAGTTAGAAATTGAAGTAACATAATTCAATTTGACAATTGACAGGCGACAATTATACAGAGAAAACAAAGTGCCTGAGTTTTGAACTCTGTAAACGTCAAATGAAAAGGGGTATGAAGAAATGGTAATTATGAAGCGAGAATGAATTCATATATTGTGTTATGACCATCATCAGCTGCTTAATCAGAACATCAGTTTAAATGTATAGTAATTAGAGCTGTCAAAAACTGGCCGCTACAACACGATTCGAACCAAATACGAAATAATGGGTTATTGAGCATTTTTGATACGTTTACTTAAATAGGTCAACACAAGTTTGACACTCTAATGAATGAGTTGGATTAGTGTTGAGATTTTCAATACGTTTACTTAAATGGGTCAACACGAGTTTAATCGTCTAATTAATGAGTTGGATTAGTGTTGAGATTTTCAACACAAACTAACACAAATTTTTTTAGTTTAATTTCAAAAATGTAGACATCTACAAAATTATCGCATAATATGAATGTAACCGATAATTGTTTACTTTGTTCTTCGTGAAAGGTTACTGGCTAGCCAAAAATGAATTCATACAATGATAAAACAAAATTAAACACGAAAAATTCATTTATCATCGTAACTTTCTAGATCGTATGCCTTAAACGGGTTTGATGGGTTAACACAGCTAACCATATAAGTGCCCCGCTAAATGTTACTTATTCACTAAGTCTCAGAAACTCCTAATCTATAGCTTAACAAAATCCTAACAACTTATTAGATAACCAAATAAGCCACAAATAAATATCTCATGATATTTTCCTCTATGTTTTGAAGATATAAGCAGTTAATTCAATCAAATTTGAACAAAATTAATAAACTTTGTGACACCACACAATAAAATAGTCAATAGCAATCTTAACGACTTATGAGATGAAGATCAACCTGATGCTCTATCCGGCTTCCATCAAAAGGAACTTTCAGCCTGTTTTGAAGCTGTCTAAGTCTTTCTTCCTAAAACAACAACATGACAAAGCATCATTTAAGCAATTACAGAACGATCAGAACTCTGACTGAAACACTCCCCCACCCGGGCCCTCTTTTCATTCCATAAATAAACAGTTATAGGTAACATCTTCTGTAAGAAGTGTCAAAAAGAAGACAAGACACACCCATTTTCAAGGAACGGAATTTATTAAAAGAACTATGAGAATATCAAAGATCATCCTCCTCCTCTATAAAATGTGAAGAAAAAAAAAACTTAAAAAGCAGAGGTTGAAAGTGATCCAATTTGTTATGGGAATGACATTTTCTAGTCTATATAAAAGCATAAGAAATTAAGTTTTATCCTAATTGAAATTTATTAACAAAAACTCAAGAAAACATAGATAGCCAGCTGAAAGAGAGTAAGCATACCTGTAAAGAAGTAAGAGCTGGCGTAAGGAAATGTGTCTGTGATGTGAATGCAGGAGCCACAAGGCGTCCAAAGAGTGACCTGGAGCCAAGAACAATATTTGCTGGACGACAATATCAAAAATTAATAAACATTAGATAAAAGAAACAGAGAACTATCACAAAATCAAAAAGGCATAAAAGGTCCACTCTGCTCAAGTTACTGCTGACACAAAATTAATACAATGACAAGCATTTAGGTAGACCATATCTCAAGAGGGTTTGGTTATCGCATCAAAAAGCTTCACCAGACTACAATCAATCAGCTCCTCATGCTTAATACAAAACAAAAGAAGAAAGCTATAGTAGATTGTATTTTGTCCATTATAATATCTATAAGTACTCTTTTCATGATGAAAACTAATTAGAAGTAAAGCTGAGTACATTGACAGAAGTAGATAAGTATTCTAAATGTAAATAGAGAACAAGATTAGCATCTTTGCACTTTTTTTGAAAATGAAAACAGGGTGAAGCCACAAATTTTATGACAAAAAGACATAAAAAGTGCAGCAAAGAAAAAGGCTACCCAAGAAATAGGTCAACCCTTCAGCGTTCACAATCTTAACATTGATTGGTTCCATTCACACTTCTGTATGAAACCATCGCAGAAAAGTATTCGATCCATAAGAAAGAACTATTCCCAATTATATTTATATTGAATTGAGGGATCTATCAATATTGAACATAAGTGACGCACTCTGGTGCCTAAGGCTCCCGACATAAGGCGAGGTAGGGGGGGGGGGGTCAGATGTATACAACCTTACCCTTGTCTTGAATACACAAAGAGGTTGTTTCCAGAAGTGCTCCCACTTACAAGTTTTGAAGGTGGAGATAAGTGATGCGTAGAGTTTAATGAGACTTTTCATTTTCTTTTGTCCTTAACTGTCATGTTTTGGACAGCCAAAAGGATTATGTATTTGGCCTTCATGCTTCATTTCATGTTTGTAATCCAACATATATGAGAAAAAGAAAGATCAAGTAGTGTGGAAGTTGAATGAAAAAAAAAGTTTCTTTATGAATTACTTACGAGTGTCTCTCAAAAAGCCCTATTACACTTGAGTGTGTCTTAATTGTTTAAGATTGATAGACTAAATTAGGTGTCTTATTTAGTTGTATCAAGATCCTGAATTGGTTATTAAGCAAGCAGTGTGTACAAGTACAAGTTCTAAAATTCAAAAAGAAGCTGCTGGGAACCATGTATGTTAGTTAGACAATCTGAAACAAAGATTACAAAACACCAATTCCATAATTAATAAAACTAGAATAGTAAATGGGTAACAAGAAAGAAAAGGGGGTGAAATGAAATACCAAGCCATTGAGCCCACTGGGCAAGCAGCTGTGAAAATATAAAGGACCAATGTAGATGAACCTTCCTCCCTGGATCATCCAGAAGCTCTTCCAAAGTATATTGCTTAAAATATAAAATAAAACCAACACTGTAATCACATAAGTCACGATGAATCCAGAAAATGATAGGGAATAATGTTATACCTCACGATCATTGCCATTGGCATTGGCATTACCGAGCAATGGTTCACCTAAACTGCCGAAATCAGAAGTATCGTAATCGTAATGCTCACGCCTTCTTCCATCAACATCCCCATGATGAAGCCTTCTCCTCAAATTACTCGACGATGACATAACCAAACACTATTACTATTTCTTACAATCAGATTGATCTATTGTGACTCATGTAAAAGTTTATGATCCAAGCAAAACCCTAAAAATGGAGCTAGAAGAAGAGGAAGAAAACCTTGATTAAAGTTGGAAGTTGAAGCAGTATCTATCGTGGCTTGATGTTCAGTTTCCCCCTTTTCATATAACGCATAAATCTATATTTGTAAACCTTAGGAAGCAAGCAAAGAGGTGGGCAGAAGGTTCAATTATTAGGTTTTAGAACAATTTGAAGGTCGTAATTTGGGGATTCTGATATTCTAATTGGATAGTTGACGTTTGTGTACAAATTCTTAACAAATGAAACTTGGAATCGACGATGTTAGAAACTTATAAAAATTGATGATATATGATAGTCAACATTCCCAGAGCTGACTGCTATGTAATCCTATTTCCTATTTTCCTATTTCTATAAACAAAAAATGGAGGACTCGGGCAAAACATAGAAAGCTTCTCTGCACTCTCCAATTGCAAAAGCCAGATGAACCTTCAAAGCTTGTCCCTCCTCGAAATTTTTTTTTTAATTTAAAAGAAAATCTTTTTCCTAAAAAAAAAGCTTTCAAACAGATTTTTTTATGTTATCTCCATTTTTATTTAATAGAGACACTTTAACGTTTGTTATGATTCACAAAAATCACACTATACTCTTTTAACCACCTTGTGTAAGCTTATTTATACGTGAGAAAAACATAGTCATATGTAATCTTGTTTGATTCATTTTAATGTATAGATTTTTAATATTAACTTTTCATAATTTTTACTTATTAACAATTAGAGATATTCGTTGTCAAAGATGTGCATTGACAAACGTGCAAAGTATAAATGTCCCTATTAAATAAAAAAGGGGGAGTACCATATAGTGGAATTTTTAATTATTTTCATTAGTCTCCCGTCCTAAAATACCTGATACACTTTTATTTTAGAAAATTTCTATATAGTGGCATGAGTGACAGTATAGCATAACTTTTCTGTACATGGTTACAACAATTTTTTGGACTTTCTAAAGTGACTTTATGGTTTATTATATGTTTTTTTTTTCAAAAAGATAGTATTCAAGAACCAATAACATATTTACAACCTAAACCAATTAGGGAGGAGACAAACCTTCTAGGATGGACTCTCTCCTAGGATAAAGGACAAAACACATGAGATAACAACTATCTCAACCAAATTTCTAGTTACAAGTTTTCGAACCACAATTGTTCATCTTCACTCACTTTATTCCCAACAGTTGGGAGATTCTGTTTTGGACACTAAACTTAATCTTCTTTTCTATACACTCTACAGAATTGGTACTACCTTTTCACACACGTTGATTCTTGTATCTCCACAAGAAGTACGAGGAGGCACCTAGGCTTGTGGCATAAAATTTCTTCTTGAACATGATTCGTCTACAGTTTCTCTGCAGCCACATGGACAATCAGAAATGTCGATGCTTTGGTGTTTAAGACCCACCCAGAGCTTGAGCTTGTTTATATGTTCTTTGGCGAAGCTGTAGTTAAAGAACAGGTGCTCTAACTGTTCTTTTTCACCTCCACACAGACCACAACTAGTGTCATTGAGCAGACCAAACTGACCTAACCTGATCCTAGTGTATAATCTTCTATGCATGATTAGCCCGAAGATGATCATGTGCTTTAGACAGGAGAATCTATTCCAAATTATCTTCTCCCAATGTACTTTGGACCCAGACACACAAATCTCCTTGTAGACCTTCTTAATGTTGTGTGACCCATCACCAATTCCCTGAATCGAGGATAGATTTATGTTTTGATTTTACAGATGCTTTTCATAACTCAACTAGCAGCAACTTTAGCTTGGAACTCACTACAAGAGGAGTGCTTAATGTACACACTATGAACCCATTTCACCCAAAGATTATTTCTTTTAAACAATAGTCCATTTGTGTTTACCACTGCAGCTTTGTTCCAATTAAAAAGGCATCTAATACCAAGGCCACCAACAGATTAGGGAGAGCACACAAAATCCCATTTAACCAACCCAGGTTTAGCAGAAATGTAATTTCCATGCCACAAGTAATTCCTGCAAACATTGTTAATCTGTTGGATGACAGAGGTCGTGATAATGAAGATCTGAGACCAATATGTACAGATAGCCATGAATACAGAGTTAACTAATTGTAATCTTCATGCATATGACAGATTTCTGCTACTCCATGTTCTAATTCTTGCATGCTTCATGTCTATTAGAATATCACATTCATCTGCTTTAAGTCTTGTATGACTCATAGGGACACTTAAGTATCTGAAAAGGAGTGAGTCAGTCCTAAAGCCATAAATATGATTAACAGCACTCATGCTATCACTAGACAAACCAGCAAAGTAAATTCCAGATTTTTGCTGCATTGACTTAAAGACCACTAGTATCAGAGAATAGTTTCATACCTCCCAACAACATACAAACTAAATTGTAGTCACTTTTGGATAATATGAGGATGTCATTAGCAAAGGCTAGATGGTTGAGCTTTAGGCTCCTGCATATTGGATAGAATTTGATGGCTTGAATCTGGCCGACCTTTTGAAGGATTCTAAAGCAATACTCCATGCATAGTGTGAATAAGAGGGGGGGACACATGATCTCCTTGTCTTAAACCTCTTTCAGCCTTGATAAGCTCAGTTGGACAACCGTTTATCATCAAGAAAAACTTGGGTGTTCTAACACAGACCATGATAAGATCAATGAACGTTTTAGGAAAGTTTTGAGCACCAAGCATTTCTTCGTTGAAGTCTCATTCTGCAGTGTCATAAGCCTTCCTCAAATCCAGCTTGAGAAGACAACAAGATTGATTCTGGTGAGGCTTATACATCTTAACCAGATCTTGCCAGACCAACAAATTGTGCATTATATTCCTACATGTGACAAAGGCACCTTGATTTTCCATGATGATATCAGGAAGCACTGCATTCAGTCTTTTGTAAATCAGTTTGGTGATGCATGTAAATTGTAATATAGGTCTCTAATCACCAGTAGTACATGGAGTTGGTTTTTAGGAATAAGGGTGATGGTGGTTATGTTGAGCTCAGTTAAGAGTCTCTGATTGCTAAAAATTCCAGAATTGCTTCACTAAAATCATTCCCAACAATATCTCAGCTCTGCTTGAAGAAATGGTTATTATACCCATCCAACCCAGGAGCCTTGCTACTAGCAATAGCAAACATAGCTTGCTTAACATCCTCTTTGGTGAACTAGCAGTTAAGTAGCTCCATATAGTGATCTTGGATTGTGTTGCCAAAGTTGACTATGTCCTGATGCACTCTAGATCTCACACTTGCTTTAGAGCCTAATAAGTTTTTATAAAAGTCAATGAAGATGTTGGTGATAGATTCGGATTTTTCACCCAAGTGCCATCACTTTGCTGTATTGCATTTAGAGTTTTTTGTTTTCCTAGCTCTAACACTACTATGAAAAGCTTTTGAATTCTCATCACCCTCCTTGAGCCAATGAAGTTTAGCCCTCTGATGCATGAGCGAGTTGTATTTAGTTTTTGCATTCCTAAAATAAATTGTTGCATCCTTTTCCTTACTACACCGGCTAAGATCCGATTGATTAAGATGCATTTGATCTTGGATAGCTTGCAGGCTCTTCTTAGTGCTACTGATAGCAGCATTAATAGCACACATACCTCTTCTATCCATTTCCTTCAATCTTTTCTTCAATTGTTTCAGTCTCTACACAATTCTGAACAATCTGCAGCCTCTAATAGAAATAGTCCAGGGTTGCTTCAATAGTTTCTAAAAACAGAGGGTTTGAGCACCAATAGTTGCAGAATTTGAGGGGTTTATTTTGCTGAGAGCCTGTCTGATTATCATGAGAGATTGATCCAATTATTTGTCAGGTAAAAAAACAACCCATGTCATTGGGAACATATCAGTTCCATAGTCCATTAGCTGGCAGCGCGCTTAGGTTGGAGCCATGAATGGTGAATGCCCTAAACCAACAAAGAAATGAGCCCAATCAGCTGTTTGTAAGGGGATGTAACATGACGCATGACGAAGGAGGAAGAACCATCCATGCTCTGGACGACGCAGCGACGCAGGGGAGCCATGGAGGAAAATCCAAACTCATTAGCCACCACGGATTCGCTTTCGAGCAGGTCAAAACTTGTTATTCGTTCCACCCTTGCAACTCGGAGTATTCCAACGCTGAACTAACCAATGAGCCTTTCCGAAGACTATCTTATTCTACCATTAGAGCCAAAGTAATCCAACGTCAAGGAGGTCATACCCGGTGCCGGCAACGAAGTTAACCATATTAACTTGAACCATACACGTTGCCGGAGAGGAAGTGTGTTTCACCATTGGAGCCTTAGAAGACGGAATCGAAACTAACTGCACTTTGAGTGACTTGGAGAAGCTAGTCTTGCCTTTAATCAAGCCAACATTGTCATGGTGAATCAAAGCAATGTAAGATACTGATTCGCCAAGGAGTCTCGCACTCATGTTTCCAACTCATTGGAGTCGTTAAAGAGGATTGAGCCATACACGACGCTACTAGGCCACAGAGAAGACGAAGATAACCTTGGACTTTGATGTCATTGTTTTGAGAACAACAATCCGTCCCCATACTCCATATCAAGCTACTATAACTCGATTACACGAAATGAGGTTGCTCTTCTTTTTTTTCAAAATTTTTATCTCCGATGAGAAGATGATGACCTATAAAACTTATGAATTTCCCCCAGTTTAATTGTAAACAAACTGTAACTTGAAATCTTGTATCTTCTTTGGTTTGATGCTTGAAGTCACTTATTTGACTACAAATAAATGAGTATGAGTTCAAGGATCAACTCCCACATTCCCACTCATACTGTTTTTCTTTGTTGCATTATTTTGAATGTATAATATATCACATATGGCTGCATGATGATTGAAGAAGAATCCCGATGATTAGGCATAATGATAATGATTAATGACACTGATTTCTATGGTAAAGAAATTCATGAAAGTCCACTCTCTACCTTTGCATATGTATACACATCAACCCTTTTTCATATTTTTTTTATCAAGATCATCGTGATTTAGGGAAAAAAAATTGCCAACTAATAAACAATGCAAAAGTACACAAGTCTATGTACATATCACTTTTATACGTATGGCAGTTTTCGTTTTTGTCTTATTTTTGTCTTTTCAAGATTTCCTTCATCAACCTTGACATTTTAATGCAATTAGACGACAAGTCACCATTTCTGTGACACCATAATGTGAGGTAGCTATGCGGAGTCATCCTTTCAATGTTAATGGAAGAGTCCCGACATAAAGTAAGATACGCAAGACACGTTAACGAGTCTAATGGGAAGAGTCAAGCTTGCTTTCTTAACCTGACACGATACCAAATATTCACGAAGGTTTCTATACCCACGAAGAATAATCAAGTCATTCACCTTTGGTGTTTAGATGCCATAGCTTTTTGCCGCCATCGAGGAAGGAGCTTAGCCAACTGAAGAGCTGACAAACCTTGATGTCTTTAGAACTTGGTGAAGAAGTAGACATTCTACAATGTCAATGAAGAAATCACCATATCTAACATCATAGTTGTGAAGCCGTCATAGAGGGTTTAACAAGACTTCCTTGTCACGATGTTGGTGCATGAGGCTTTCTCCATCATTTGTGTCCTTTTTTATTTAACAGGTCCTCCACGGAGTTTTGCCTAGATGGTCAAGGCATGATGTGAAGGTGATGATGCTTGGAAGCTTTCTCCATCATTCGAGAAATTTGGTGCTTTTGAGCTTTTCTCCATTACAAACTTGAAGTGTTGTTAGACGAGTGTTCGTTCTTGGAAGCTTTCTCCAACAAATTTGACGGTGATGGTGCTCGGAAGCTTTCTCCATTGATCCTGGCTAATCGACTTTTGGGAGATCTTTCAGAGGTTGAAACTTTCTTCAGTTCGATCTCAAAGATTTCTGATAAGAGATTTGTGCTTGTAAGCTTTCCTCTACCTCCATGTAAAACAAAATCGAGAATCTCTAGTGCTTGGTAGCATTCTCTAGATCTTCGATTCATAACTTTTGTGGAGCCGGTGCTTCGAAGCTTTCTCCAGATTTCCATGAATTTTGATAAAGTATTGGTGCTTAGGAGCTTTATCGAATCTTCGAACAAATGACGAATGGTTTTCATGCTCATCCAACAATGTAAAATTCTTGAGGCCAAGGTGAAGCGATTTCAATGTTCCCGTGCCCCCAAGGTTATTTTTGCTGTGACCGCGCTCGAATAACATTTGATCGAGATGCCTACGTACCAAATGAGTGGCCTGAGACATACTCATTTGGATCTAGCGAAACATAGTTCAAAATTTTGTTTTGTTGGGTTTGATTGCAATTGATACTCTTGCTTAGGAGTATCTTGTTTTAGGGGATGCAGTTTATACTCTTGCTTAGGAGTATTTTTCTTTGGATTTATTTTTGTGTTTTTCGGCTTTTTTCACAAGGTTGTAGAAGTGATCCTCTATCAATGTAGTCTAATAAAATTGATCTTCATGACAGATAATCGCAAGTTCCATCTCACTGAGCTCAGAGTTTGCCCAAATCCGAAATGTTTTTCGCTTGATTCTTGCAAGATGTACGTCAAGTTCCAATGCATTCTTTGGATGCACATCTCTAAGGCAGAAGTTTTGGACAAGTGATCCTTACATTGAAGGCTTAATTCTACTTCATCGATCGATGTAATCTAGGACAGTTCGTCCTCCAGTTGGTTGGTGGCCGTTAACTCAATCATGCTCACTGTGCAATGAGTGTTGTAGACGTGTTTCAAGAACGTTTCTTCCATTTGGGAGCCAGTTATCGATCAATGCTGGAGTTAAGTCTATATACTAATTCAATGCCACACCTTTAAGAGTACGGGTAAATTGCTTCACAAGTAGATGTCATCTCAGATCCTGCGTTGTTACATGTTTCAAATAAAGTATGCAATATGTTGTTTTGGATTACCATTTTCCATCAAATTGCATGAATTTGGGAGGCTAATAACGATCAGGCATTTGCAAGGATTCGATCCTCTTTGTATGTGGCTTGGTGTGAGGCTCTTTTTACCAAGACCTCCACCGAGTTAGCTTTCGATGGTAGTTGCTACCATTTCTTAGAGTTATTAGATTGTTGAATGAATTCAACGCATCTCCATGAAGTTTTTGTACTCCTTGTGTATGACGTGGACATCGAACTTGAAGCTTAATTCTTCCGCGTCATCTTCCCTTCCGTCCATCATTCTCGAGTGACGCGTCCGGTGCTAGTTTAAGGTAGACTTGTTAGTGGAATAAATTAAGGTGAACTTGTTAGAAGCGGTCAACGCAAAGGTTGACTTATTCTTGACAATTTTTCCTTCTATTTATTATAGGTTAAAAGAATTTGATTTAGGTTGCTAGGTTCCAGAGACTTTTTGTTGTACTCTGGAATAGCTCTGTGTTTTTTCCACATACGAGTACTTTCTGACCTTCTGAGCATAACTATCTGTTTATACCACTCCCTTATTTCTCAAATATGGTTCTCCCTTCTAGTGAAGCGAAGGAATCCACTATTTATAGAAAAGTCTCCTTTCAAAACTCTAACCTTTTAATCCATATCCACCAAATATTAGTTTTAACCCTTTTGTTGGATTTCGACAATTAAATTGAAATAACTAAAAATGGGCTAAATAATTTGTAACCCAAATTAATTAATTGAACGTCAAATATATAATGAGTAAACAATTTGACCTATACTTTGACCTTTGACCTTTATATTACAACGTAGCACTACAATAAAATTTAGTGCCTATAATACCATCTAAACTTTTCATGTTTTTAGAAACTCGCACCTTTATGTTTTTTTATACATTACAACTAAACTTTCTAATTTTTATAAACTACCACCGATTAACGTTTTTGCCTAAATTCCTTGAACTTAATGATCAAGTGGCCCCACATCTGTATTTTTATAATTGGTTCCTCTTGTCCATTTCACTCTCTTCTCTCTATTGTCCATGCTTTATCTCCAAGTCTTATTTTTTGATTCACTTTTGCTATAAATGGAACCTAGTTGAAGTAATTTATTCCGGATTTGCTCCAAATTCACACAAATT